>JAADVN010000770.1:0-13467 GCA_023335535.1 Globisporangium spinosum | reverse complement strand
TTCCATGGACTGGAAAAAGTTGAGTCCGTAAACCGACAGGAAGTCGCTCCATTGCTCGGGGACTCTCGTTAGCACTGTGCTGAAAAACTCAGATTTCGACGCATACCGGAATTTGAATCCCGTCAGCGCGATGTCTTCAACGTGTAAAAGAGCCCCACGGACGCCATCTGCTACATTTGAAGCGGAGGGCTGATACAGATGACCACCGCATCGCGTGTCACGCTGGCAATTGCAAAGCCATTGCCACTGAACGAGCAGAAGAGCTGCTTGAAACGCATTTTTGTAGCGCTGAAGTCCCCGTGAAGAACCACGTTCGCTCCGCCGTCAACAGACCCGATGGATGGCTCCAAGGGCAGGACCGTTAGCACTGCGACAAAATCAAATGCCAAGCTGTCGATGGCAGAGTGGAGATTCATTCCGTTCGACCGGACGAGAAAGAGAACTCGCGTGGCGGAAACAACTGCTGGAGATGCACATACCAGCTTTTGTGATGATACAAACGTTGTCGGTACAGCAATTTCTCCAAATATGCATTCCAGCAGCGAGCCAAACGCGAATTCTGATCCGTACACAGTCACAAGAACTCCGCCCCGGGTCCATCCGACCGTGGGCCGAATGTGGTGGATCGAAGCGCAGGGTAGGTACGTGAACGTGTAGTTGGTAGAGAACGCAACCTGGGAACTGCCGAATTGCAAAGCAACACTGAGGTTTCTCTGCCCACTCGATCGAAGCGCAACGCACGTGATCAGAGAGGACGACATTTGAAGCTGTTGTCGTGAGGCCATTCTGAGTCAAACGAACAGCCACCGCTCCAGTCGGCACAGAAAGCGGCACGGAGCACGCGATCTCACGTCCGTCGCTCGAAGCCGCAGAGCTTCGCCACTTTGTATCAATGAACGCCATCTGTGGCCACTGGGGAGATCGAATTCGCACGTCAGGTCGTCGTGTCCCACCAAATTCACTCCAGCAAATTTGATCATGGCGCTGTTTGAAAATCCAGACGCTTCTTGACTGACGCGAACGCTCTTGACCTTTAGTTGAGCCACATAGGACAGCGAAAGCGCAGGAGGTACGTCTGCGATACCGTTCAACGAAAGCAGAAATGGTACCACAGCTGGTGCGTGGGACGGAGCTCAGCAGCGCACAAAAGAGCTGTTCACAAACGTTCCGCTTGTGACCGTGTCGTGAAATCTGCACTGGAGATTCGGAGAGAAGAAGCCGTAGCCGATCACATCGATGTCTGTAGAGACCTCGGTGCTTACCGCTTGCGGTGAAATCGCGTACACCGTGACTTCCCAAGTAAACTCAAACGGGACTTCTTCGCGGCTATCAGGAAAGAGAGACGACTTTGGCAACAATTGAACGCTTGCGCTGCCCATTTGGCGCCTTGGAGTCACGCACTCGAGCTCTGTGGGAGATCTGTAGACCGCAGGAGAGCTTGTCCACGCCAACGTTGACGCCACACGAAAGCCACAGGCAAGTTTCATCCAAGGCTGGAAGCCTCGCCCGACGATGGGTAGCGTTGTTCCGCCTGAATATGGAGCACTTGGCGGCTCGACTCCCACGAGAGCTACAGGTGAGTGGGCTGTAAACACCATCGAAATCGACACAAAGTCCTGGCCATTTGGTGTGATGTACACAGTGTACTCTCTGGGGCGAAGCGGAGGAACAGTGCACTTCAGCTCGTCCTTCAAATTCACATTGCTGATAACGTTGGTCGCGGCGCCGTTCTCTGCTTCTCCCATCCCGCCCATGAACTTGCATCGATTTGGCAAAAACTCGTCCATTCCAATACCTCGAAGACTCATACCGAACGGTCCCCGCGATGACCCGAAATCTGGAGAGAGCGATAAGCTGTTCTTTGGAAGAGTGACAAACAGGATCGAGCCTTTGACGAGCTCCGTTTGCTGCTGCTGACGCATTCGTGAGGAAACAAACACCTCAAACTGGATTTCCGTCGAGGTCACAACATTCGGAGCCAAACAGCGCAGCTCCATGAACGATACATACTCTGCACTGAAGGTCGACGCATCGTCGGCTCCAAATTTACAGAACACTCGATCCAACGGAGTAAAGTACCTTCCGAGGATTTCCGCGACGTAGTTCCCTCGAGTTGCTGGGAAGACTTGAGGGAAGAACTTGTAAACGATGACCGGCGGCAGGTACTCGAGATCAAAACTCCTCAGCACAGCGTTCTCAGAGCCACACACTATGTCCAGAGAGTAGTTCCCAGGCGGCTTGTTGGGCACTCGGCAGTCAAGCGTGCGTTCTGAGGTCACTTTCGCTTCGACCTCTGTGTCACCACCAATGCGACAGAGAATGTTCGTGTTTACTCGAAGCGAAACTCTGAGACAGTAACCGAGTCGATTTGACTTGCCTAGATCGCGAGAGTGAAGATGCCGCTGACCACAGCTGGGCACTCCTGGCACCTCTCGAGCTTCTCTTCCAGCACACATTGCCCATTCATCAGAAGCTCAAACACGCTCGGGCGACCTGCATCGTGAAAACTAGTACTGACGCACGTGACTGTCTGCTCGCTGGCGTTCACTACCAAAGACCGTTGAGGTTTCCCATCGAATAGGCATTCGTACGCGTGATTTGACGCAGGCAGACTTAAGCCGTGAACCACAGTTCGGTAATGATCACATGACGATTCGATAAGAGATTGCATCTGTAGCTTCTGGAAGATGGGGTCATCATAAAACGACACATTCAACGCGTTTGCGCTCGCTTCCAAGCCGTTGAGACTCACTCGCAGCGGCACGGACCGCCCACCAGTCAAGAGCGGGGCTCGACTTGCAATCACCGACTCATTC
Source organism: Globisporangium spinosum (assembly GCA_023335535.1). NCBI lineage: Eukaryota > Oomycota > Peronosporomycetes > Pythiales > Pythiaceae > Globisporangium > Globisporangium spinosum. The sequence continues at coordinate 10,651 of JAADVN010000770.1, read as the reverse complement.
ACGCGCAGCGCCAGCACTTTGATGTTGTCGAATCGACAGCTTGTTTCCGGAAACTGCTTGAAATTCGTACCAAAGAGGGTGATTTCAGACTCGGACGACGCCACAATCCCGTGATCAGGAGTCATGCGGAAGAGCATCGGCGGCGCAAATGCCAGTACTTTTAGGCTAGAGTCCGACCATGAAATGTTACCTTACGAGACCTGGAGCACAACGGTTCCCGGAACGAGCGAAGGAGTGACGCATCGCAAAGCTGTCTCAGACACGATCAGACCGTCCACGACCACATCTCCAGAGCGGCAATTCAGTCAGCGCTGCAGGATACAAGTTGTGCGCAGTGATAACAACCTGAGCTCCACCACGCTCGTCGAATTTCGAAGAGTACGCGAGTCGCGGCTCAACTGCTCGAATCACGCGGACGCGGGTGTGCGTCGGGATCGCCTTCCAGACACTTGGTAATGTGAGCAGCTCGACCGCAAACGATCCAGTGAGCGAAGTGTTCAACAGACACTTGATCTCGGTCGGCGGCGAGAGCAGCAAGCTTCCAGCGACCTCTGAAAAGCGACAGCCAGCCACGTGCACAGAATCAAACGCTTCGCCTAGAATTGTAATCGCCACAGGTTACATGGACTGGGATACAGTCGCCGGCAGAACTTTCGACACTTTGGAGATGGCAAGTACGTGAACGCGCTTGAGTCCTCGGCCGCGCCTTCAACAAACGAGCTCCCAATTCGAACCGCAAGGTTGGCTTTGCTAGGTGACAATGCCGCTGGGGTGATGCAGCTGAGATGTGAGGCGTTGACAGCATTCGCTATGACGCGCTGGTCGTCGAAATCGCATTGCAGCTCGTCCAGAAGCGAGAAAACGCTGACCACTTGAACTATCGTGCCGCCAGAAGTTGGCCCCACTTGCGGGAAAATGTGGTCGATCACAAGGTTCGGCAAAACTTCGTACGCGACTACGATAGGCGGAATGGCTGCGACGAAATCCAGCCCATTGTTCGCAACCCGAAGGGTTTTCACGCCAGAGGGCATCTGTGGAACGACACATTCCACCGCAGAAGGCGACGAGAATGTTCCTCGCGACTCGACTCCATCAAAGCTGCACTTTAGGTACTTTGAATCGACGAAGTTGGATTCGTGAACCACTACTATCGTGTCGTTGGAATTGGATGGCGAGCCTTGCGCTGGGCCGACACAGTACAGGATCTCTGATTGGATGATGGTGAAAGTGGCAAAATCGTTCTTGGCTTCGTCAACCCCATTGATCAGCAGTCCCAGGGCGTGGGAGCCCAACTTCAACAACGATGAGTCACAACCAAGCGTGCTGGAGCGCTTGAACGACGCCTGAACTTTGGCTCCGCCGTCAAAGACGCATTCGTAGGTGAAGCGCGGCAAGAAATTCTCTCCGAGCACAGAGATCAACGTTCCTCGTTTCGCTGGCCCAAACGGCGGAGAGATCTCGATAACTCGAATTGGAGCGTAGAACGTAAAGAAGAGCAAGCTCGAGGCCAGTCCGCTATCCGAGATCCACACTTTCACGTTTTGCGTCACATTCGAGAGCAGGAGAGCAGGTGAAGTGCAGTATACCGTTGTCTCTGATACAACAAGTGCTTCGACACTCTTCTCCCGGCTGAAACGGCACATCGAGCGGCTCTCACGAGAAAAGCCAATGCCTTCAACCTTGATGAGCGACCCTCCTGAACCAGATCCGAATGACGGCGTCAGCTTACTTAGTTGGATAGGACTTGCCATTTTGGTTGTGAGTTGTTGTCTCGAGATCTGCGTGCTCCCTTATATCAACGATACTTGACAATCCCCGAGTGCTTCAAACACCGACACCGCCTCACACTCCGCCACGGCTTGTGCGATGAAAATAGCTCTGCTGGTGTAGACAAGCTCCCCGCTGTTGCAGGCAAACTGACACGCCACTTTCTGCGACTGGAAGTAGAACCGTCCTCACAGCTCAAAGGGCTGAAGCTGCGGCTGGTGCGTCAACTCATTTCCCACCGCAACTCTTTGCGGCCAAATCCGACGAAGAAGCGAAGGTTTCATGATCTCCAGGAGCGCAAAACCATTTCGCATGACCACACCAGTACCGCCAAAGGCGGCTTCGTCATCATCGTCATACCCAAGTGAGAACTCAATCACAGTGCGGTTCACGAGAGGCAAATGCGGAACCGAACACTTCACGAACGTCGTGTTGCGTGTTTCGCCGAGAGTCTTGAAGAAATTGCCAAAGTAGCACGTGAGCTGACTTCTCGGACCGAAATTGGAGCCATACACGCTCAGTGTCTTTGGGTATTCAGCCCCAAAGACAAGTACTGAAAGTGACACTGAGCTCACTTGGGGTCCATCGACAAACTCAAACTCCAGTCCACTCGGAAGTCGTTCTCCGATCCCCAGCGACACTGAAAGAGATACGTTCTCACTCGAAAGGCGCTGAGGAGCGATGCACACGGCGCTTGACGAGTTTGACGACGTCGCAGGAATACACATCTCGTCAAAGTAGCATCGCATATCGGGCAGAAAATCCTGTCCAAACAACACCACAGCCAAGTTTCCTCTTATTGGACCACGCGGCGGTGATATTTTCGTAATCACCGGGCGTTGACAACATCAACCGTGCAGTTCAGCGGGACAAAGTTGACGCTATTCAGACTGATCTCGATCATGTACCATCCTGGACTCAACGAACTGGATACTGCTCGTCCAATGTCATATGGAGACTTCCACGTTCCACTCGACATTATGAGATTCTCGAAATCCTTTTCGTTGCGGAACGAGCACTGGGTGTCATTTGAATAGACGAATGGGCCTCCTTTCACGGAAATCAACGTGCTGGCAGAGCCGAAAATCGCTCGATTGGGACTCACGGAGCTCATGACGAAATCATCCACGTATCGATAAAGCAAGCGGTTGCTGGATACACTCCGCGATCGGGAAACTACGCGAACTGGGATCTGTCACGCGTGGTCTGCCTCGATGCCGTTAACTGGACACTGAACAACGGAAGCGTTCACGACCGTTGCCTTGACATAAGACTCGTGTGCGCTTCCATCCCCAGCCAAAGACACACTCCAGCGAATCAAAGTTGTCAAGACTCGCACCCACGAGCTCAATGGTATTCCCTCCACGAACCGATCCGAGCGATGGAGACAGCTCGCTGAATTGTAGCGACTGTGATGCGTTGATTGGAGCAAGAAGCGGGTCGGAAAAGAGTATTCCGTTATTGGAGATAGTTGCCGATACGACTTCGCCGAGGTCGTTTGTCGTTAGCACCACACCACACTTGATGGTGTTTACATCGGTCAGAGTCGCGATCGCCTTGAACTCTCCAATGCCGCAAACGAGCGCCGATGCGCTTGAAAGGCTGCGCCCTGAATCAGGAAACTCGTCCGTGACAAGCCATCTCCTCCTTCTTCCTGTGCCAATGTGATTGAGCTTACCGTCGCATTCCACAATTCGGGAACAACAACGTAGCTGAAGTTCAGCAACCCGTCACTTTCAATGGAGATCGGTTCATACTCCAGGTAGTTTGCACCGCGAACTTCGAGCGGTAACTGCATGGATACCGCGGCAACTTGTTGAGGCGGCGCAACACAGTAGATTCTGTTGTCGAATTCGTAGACGGCATCGACAAGACCCGGCCCGAACCAGCATGTGTACGACTGTATGGAACTGAAGCCGTACCCTTGAATGGAAATCAGCTCACCGCCTTCAGTTCTGCTCAGCGTCGGGCAGATTGAGAGTACCTTCGGTGTACTTGAGTAGTAGAACCAGTTCTTTTGCGGGTACAGCTGTGCTCCATTTCCATCTACGAGCTCAACAGACACAACTCCAGGCATTCCGTTGCTTGCTGTAGTGCAGGTCACGACGGATACATCTTCGGTCGCTGTTAACGGGCTACAGAGAGTTTGATTGAAGCAGTACGACCAGTTTCTGTTCGCAAGGTTGAAATCTCGACCATTCAGCACAACCTTCAGTACTGTACCTCCAAGTACAGACCCTTGATTTGGAGAAATGCTCCAAGGCACAAAGCAAGATGGCAGGTCCACCGCAAACACCGATTCTCCCTGGTTCACAACACCGCTCGACATTGTCCAGAGGTTGACATTGACGCTCTTCTTAGCATCTCACAACGGCATCGCGCAGCTCAGCATCATAGTATTCATCCATTGTGCTGGAATTGAAAGTGATGCAAGCTCACGCTCGAACCGGCAGTTGAAATCAATCTGAGGGTCGAAATCGTATCCAATCAGCGAGATCAGCTGCTCTTCAGATCCACCTCGCTGGGAAGGCGGCACAACTGCACGCAGCTCTGGTTCGGGGAAGAACGTGACGTTGAAGCCCGTGCTGACGAATTCACCCGTTCCAACGCTGAGCAGCAATTCTGCAATGTCAGGTATCGCCAGCTTTTTGTCGGTGTTTGAGATCATGCACAACACCAGTGAGCCGGACCTCCACTACGCAGGAAAATACTGGTCATGGTGTGCAAATCGCAGAAGGCACGTAAGATCACTCGAGTCTGCGAAGCTTATACCAATAACCGAGATCGCAGCGGCTGCGGAATAAATCTGCTTTCTGGGCACGATGTTGTACACTCTCAGCGGCGAAACAAATCGAAAGGCAGTCTCGGTCGAGCGTACCAAGCCGGTGGAGCTGTTTCCAAAAGCCAGGTACAAGGAGGTCTGCCCTGGCTGAGCTGCTAGTGTCGCGCACTTGACGTGGCTCGAAATTGTCTGCGAACCAGTTCCACACGCAGTATCGTTGAAGCAGCAGCGGACTTGAAGCTTGCCACTTACGCTGAGGTGATATACGTCAACCACCGAGCGTCCTGACGCAAGCGCGGTTTTCGGCTCCACCAACGTGAGAATCGGAGTGGGGGATGCATCGGAGCGCGATGGTTTTGTTTGCGAAGAAGCCATCAAAACTTGATACTCGAAGCGAAATGTCGGTCGCCTGGCTGAAATACGGAGCTCAACACGTGGTGCTGGTCTTGTTCACGTAGGTGGCGAGTACTGGGACCCCGTTGAACGTGCAGATGAGTGGCGAACCGCCGTCAAAGCCCCACCCCGATACATCAATGTCGGTTGTTCCCATGCGCGCGAACAGCTGAGGGAACGCCGATCTCACATAAAATGGATCGAGGATTGGGAAGGAGAACTCGTTGCTCCACTCTTGCCCATTCCAACTGATTGCCACGCTCGATGTTCTCTTCCTTGGCGCAAGGTCCACGTGAGAGGGAGGGTCGCAGATCAGAAGTGAGCTGGAGATTCTTGTGGCGCGTGCTGATACGTCCGAGTTGCCAAAAATGCACTTCAACCTGTAGGTTTGAGGGAAAGTGGTTCCAAACACTTGGATCCCCTGGTTGAAATTTGCTGGAATCGCCTTCGGGTGAACACCAGCGACTTGAAGCTCGATCGCGTATTCGAACGGACGCTGCAGAGGTAGAGTGAAGGTAGCACTTCGATCAGACAGTGCGACGGATTCTTCACCGCGATTGTCAGTGTCTGGAGGCACTCGACAGACAATGGTGGTCGAGTTGACGATCATCGCAGCGACCCGTGTTGTTGCGTTGAACACGCACTCAAAGTCGGTGCCGTTCACGAAATTCTCGCTGTAGAGTGCGATCAGCGTGCCTCCTTTGGTTGAACCAACCGTTGGAGAGTAGTATGAGACTGACGGGTCTGGGAAATAGCGTAACAGTTGGTCCTCGGCATTTGCAGACGAGAAGAAGCCCACTCCGTTCGCGCTCACTTGGACAGAGCACGTCTCACTGGTGCTAGTGGAAGGCGATCTACACAAAACAACAGAGCTGTTTGTTGTCAAAGTCGCCAGCACAGCGGAGTCTCCAGAATTGCACGAGTAACTCGCGTTCACTGGAACTGGAGACCCTAGAGTGATCTTCACGTCAGTACCACCCTGTGCGAATCCGACCAGGGGAGAAATCGAGAGGATCCCCAGTTCGTCCATGAACGCAAACGTTTCGTCCTGGACGACAGTGACGGCGTCTACGACCACAGACATGGTGATCGACGCTATTGGTTGATTGAAGCTTGGTACGGGACATTTCGCTTGTGTATCTGACAGCAACGATGCCTGAATGATGATGGACAACGTCGAAGGCACCACTGCTGCATACCGGAATACGCAGTTGATGATGGTAGTTGAAGCAAATCTCGATCCAGCAATGATAATGATTGACTTGTTATGGAGGATCCCATTCAGTGGCATCACCGAGTACGTGTTTGGGACACTGTAAAACTCGACCATGATCGCATTTCCAGAGACCACAGCTTCGCCATTCACAACCAGACGGAGAGGCAGCACTTCCACTTCGGAGTGAGGCGGCGGCACGCATCAAAGCTTATTCTCCGACAGCAGGACTCCTGGTATAGGTATCGATCCGAACACGCACCCGATACCAGAGTACACCAGGTCTTCGGTTTCCACGACAATGCTCACATTTCCAGCAATAGGTGAGCGTCCAGGAGTGGCATTCCTGAGTTGAATCGCGGAGATGGACGTGAAATACGCAGGAGAGCCATTGTCAAACCCGCCGCTGTTTGCTGACACCGAAATCGGCATGGTGACCGGACGTCCAACAGCGGGCACCTTGCAAGAAATGGTCGAGTCGTTTACTACAGCCGTCTTCACTCGGAATCTCCCAATCACGCAGTACAAGCTGGTAAAACGCGATATTTGCAGTAGATCAGTCGAGTGGGTCGCAAGCGCGACATCGTAGCTGCCAGTGACCAATCCAAGTCGTGGAGACAGAGTTGCGATTTTGTTGTTTTCGACGACAGTAAAATCGAAGCTCGCCAACACTCTACGCTGGCTGATTCTCACAAGCACCACCTGCAATTTCGTTTGAAATGACTCGGATCGGAGAGACACAGGCACACGACATTTACCAGTAGTGCTGGACAAAATGACCACTAGGGTCGAGCCCATTCCAATGTAATTACACTGCAGCTTCTGAATGTTGTCCAATCCTTGCGCGAAGATTGTCGTCATCGTCGTATCCCATTGTCCTGCAACAAGTGGGTTTGCAGACATCACAGTCGGCACAGGGATGTATCGAACCAGATACGTGAGGTTGCTGTCGATGCTCTTGGCACCGTTCAGGGACACGTCGAGAGAGACCCAGACGTTCGGGTTCTGAAACTGGAGAGCCGAGCACGCAACTGCTGTGGAGTTGATGCATACAGCGCCGCTTTGCTGTGCTAGACTCGACCCGAACACGCACTTGAGCACGCTTAGGTTGGAGAAATGCGACCCGCAAACCACAATACGGTCGCCTCCGTCGGTAATGTAGGGAGGATTGGACCCCGATACCAGTGGACGAGCTTTCATTGCGACAAAATACCCAACGTGGTTAGACTCAGTTGATATGTTTCACGTACAAAAGTATGCATGCTGGATCACTCACCATAGACTGACAAGTTCTTGGCTGTCAGCGATCTCGAGAACTCTTGGTTGTTGGTGGTGGCCCGCAGCTGCACTTGCATCGGAGCACGAACCGGAGGCGCTTGGCACTCTATCTCTGACGGTGAGATGAAGCGGGCGACACTGGCGATGTTCCCGAATAAGCAAACCACGGCTGCAACATGTGGGAAGTTTTCACCTTGGACGCGCACTCTTGTCCCGCCAGTTAATGACCCCTGAGTATGGGAGAGTGAAGATAGCTCCATGGTAACTCGAACGCGAACGAAATTGGGTTCGAACAGAACATCTCTCCGTCCGTCACCATGGCAAACGTCTGGTTAGGAGAGTATACATCTAGGGTATTCGCAGAGGAGACACACCTGAGTGTCTGATAGGATGCTGGCTTCGACAGGGACATTTGGACCAAACTGGCACAGCAGTTCACTTTTCTGCCACTTGTCGAATCCAAGACCTTCAATGACAACTCGTGTTCCACCTTGAACCTGTCCGCGTGGCGGAGACATACTTTGGAGAACACAACCCGCGTCCGAATCGCTCTGCTTGAGACCAAGCTGAATAGTCGACTCTTCTGCCTCGAAGAAATCGGAGCGGTGGCTCAAACTCACGAACACGACTTCATATCCAAAGAATGATGGCGATCTCGAGTAGGTCAACGACCTGATTATCGTGACAACATCTTCAGTTGCCCCACTGAACACAAGCCACGGGGATGGGTCGGAACTCGATGGAGATTTGCCAACTGACCCATTCAGGTTATCGAGCTCCCCCGAAAGCTGGAGTCTCCCAAACATCGTCATTATCTGGAGGCGAGCATACACTCTATCCGCTCCAACTGCACTCGGCGAAGTCTGGATGGTGTATCCGCGTAATGTCATTGAAAACATCTCCGCTGGGGTGATCATCACTGGATCGTCCTCGCTTTGAATCTCAATCGGTATCGTTTGGCTGACTCGAGTTGTCGTTTTGTCGCGCTGGTTGTAGTCGATCACGCGTATCTCGATCTACTCCCGGTGTTGTAGCGAATTGAAGTCTCGGTCAGGCTTGTACTTGATCTCAAAGAGCGCAGTATTCATATTCTGCACCAAACCCTGGAAGTGTACAAACTGGTCCAGATACCCTTCTCCTTCCAAAAAAGTCACGTTCGTGGCTGAGCCAAGCGACAAGACACCGCTGATGGCTGACATCTCGATCTCGAAGGTGGGTCCGTTCACTGGGGAGCGGACATCGATGTCGCTCACGCTGACCCCAAATATGCTGATCTCGCCGTCCTCGAGCATAAATTGCGCCGTTGGAACGACAAGCTGAGGCTCGTCATTCACCGACTGAACATGCATCACCACGCTCTCCTCATGCGAGGTCGCCGCGCTGAACCCGGTGCTGCTCTGGTCTGTAACCACAATCCGGAGATTGTCTTCGCCATACCAGTTCAGGTAACTTTGGTACGTGATCTGTGATAGAATCGAATTGACACTGCTGAGCGATCCACTGAACAGCAGAAGCTCGTTGCGCACTCCATTGCCAGAGGAGTACGTGATTCCTTGTGTCGGTTTGAGCGTCAAGACGCCATAGGTCACTGATATGCGGATTGTGACATCATAATCCAGTTCCATGGAGCCCTTCAAATCGCTGATAGAGACGCCGTTGATCTTGAGCGGCTCGTCTTCCCACCCGTAGACATCTCGTGGGGCTACAACCTTCGGGTCGTTGTTCCACGCATTCACGGCGAGAAATACTCACACATACGAAGACGCATGGTCGGTGATGAAGTTCACGGACGTCCATTTGCTTCCGTCAACGTTTTGCCACTGCAGCCGAGCTGTGTGTGTCCCGCCTGCTAGCGGAAGCACCATGCTAGCTTTCGCGTTCTTGATTCCGCGCACGTTTCCGTCGACATAGGAAGAGAGATGCCGATACGCAACTCCGTCTACCACCAATCGAGTCTCAATTCGGCCCCAGGACTCCTCGGTCCAGCTCTGGAATTACGGGTTGTCGCTTTGCGCCAGAGGTAGGTTGTAGCTCAGGGTCACTCGAGACGCCTTGGCCAAGCTGAACTGGAGCACCGAGTCCCCGACGTCCGACCACTCGCCTGAAGCTCCTTGCTTCAGCTGGCCGAGGTTGTAGACCGACATCGAGTTCAGATCTCGCTCCCCCACTGCAGCGAGCGTGCGTACCTGAATTCAAGTGACATGCGCATCACAGAAGCGCGCACGAGACCACGGCGAATCTTCAAGCATAACGGCACCACCGCGAGCGCGTCGTCATGATGTTTACAATGGGCAAGCAAGGCGGAGAAGCTGCGTCTGGCGTGGTGATCAAACAGATCCTGCGGAGAAATGGAGGTCACAATGTAGAATCGCACACCACCACTCTTCACACACTATGCGGCGTATCACACGTGAGCATCTATTGATAGAGAGATTCCGTGCGCGCATCATTCATTGAGCTGGACAGGCCGGCCTGTCATCCATAGAAGAAGATCCGTCTGCTCGAGCGTCGCTTCAGCCATCGCATTTCCGCCATCTTTCCTTCTCGACATGGCAGCATCGTACTGTACCCGTTAGAATGGTACATTTCAGAAATGGCATAAATGTACCAGATTGAATGGTACATTTTGTGAGGCTTGAGTGGAACTGCGAGGTTCTGATTGGCCAAACTGTGGGAGCACACGAGTTCTATTGTTCAGACGAGATTATATTCAAAATGTCTAATCCTTTCTGAACAAAATAGTCGGGTGCAATTTAGACACTGTAAATCGTAGTGTCTTTCTAATGAATCACTATAAGAAGGCTCGTTTTGGAGGGAAAGGGGGGAAGGGGGGCGGAGTTGTCCTGAACACACGCATAACGGGCTTTTCGTTGGTGGAAGCGCAAGATCGAGCGATCGACAGGGAGTGAGCGAGTGAGCGCGAGCGGACACGACACCTGGTCATCGGCGAGCAGACACACGCGGGTACAGGGCGGATTCCTCTCTCACACGCACGCACGCACGCGAAGCAGCAGAGTGTAGGCGCGTGGTCAGAGTCTTGCGCGCGTCTCTCGTAGTGTGCGAGCAGGCAGCAGCACCTGCAACAGAAGGAAAGGGCGGATCGCATTTCTTGGGTTAAAAGCTCCTTCACAAACAAGAACGAGCGAGGAAGCGGAGAAAAGAAACGGGAACAGCAAAAACAAACAAGAGCAGATAGAAAGGAGCAACATGGCGTCGTC
>JAADVN010000769.1:0-13479 GCA_023335535.1 Globisporangium spinosum | reverse complement strand
TTTTTTTCGCCGAAAGTAGTCTCATTCGACTGCTTTCGTGATTGGCTATAAAACGAGGCCTTTTTTCTTTTCTGAATCGTGTTATTGGCCAATATATCCACAGAAGTCACCATTTTCACGTTTTATTGGCGCGCACTGTACTTGACAGGCTGAGTGTCGGGGAATAGATAGCACACGTAACTGGAACAGATGGGTGGGGAGTGGCGGATGGATGCCCACACCCACCCACCACCCATACACTCGGCCGTCGCTATTCTCGCTCGTGTGCCCAAGCATCTGCATGCATGGGCCATGCTCTGAGCTATTTGCGGACGTGCCTTGTGCAGTCACCGTGCAACAATACTCGGCGCACTAAGCCAAGCAAAGTGGTCAGACATGCGGTGCGGCATGAGATGCGAGAGGAAGCACAAGACGCGCTGAGTGGCACCGCACAGCGAGCGCTCTTTCGGTCAGTACCTGCGCGAAGGAGCAGTGCGCCATTGTAGACACTTCCACACATGCCGCCCGCAGAGAGCACGTGCGCAGAGGTCAGCGACCGGCCACCCAACAGCTCTCGAACTTGTAATGCTTCTCTTCTGGAAACAGCAGATAGGCAACTCTCGCTTATCCAGGTGTTGTCTTCGGCTAAGCGAGACGTATTTTATGAACAAACGGCAAAAGCATTGACATTCGTTTTTTAATTTTCAAGTAACGTTAGCCTGAATTTCATCAATTTTCAAACAAATCTGTCAAAAATATCAATGTCAACGTTGTGCTGGCTGACACGGAATTGAATCGAGTTTCTCATGATTGTGATCACATCACTGGCGACGAGTTGACTGGGACAACGGCGCAACTATCGCCTGAGCTTTCGGAAACAAAGGAGTAAATGCAGAGTGGACTTCCTTTCACTTCTCTTTCGCAAGATGCCTCAGTTTGTCCTTATTTGATGGATACACATAGGTCGTCTTGGACGAACTTTTTTTCGCAGACACGTCAAGCCACCAGTTTGCACTCCGAGGAGACTCAGCACGACTTCTACTCAAACTCGCAATACTCTTAGCCTCTGACGCTGCATTCCTCCGCTTCTGATCCTTTGCTTTCTTCTTCTTGACTTGTTGCCCTTCAAGCACCAGATCTGCCACGCAGAGTACCAGTTGAGCCACGTCCAGTACTCCTTCCATTGCTCATCAGCCACGAGATACTCCATACCAGGGGCATAATAGGGCGATACGACCCAATACGACGAAACTCCGCGCTTGTTGCTATACCAGGCGGCCACACCACTTCTGGATGGATATTTCTCGAGTCAGACCCAGTAAACCTTTCTTGATGACCCTCAGGCTCAGGCTGCGAAATAGTACCAACACGCCTATTTTTTCTGCACGCCCAGCAACACTCGGTCTAGATGAGCTACGTTGAATGTTTTGCGTAGCACCAGCACCCAGCGCCAATGCACTCGCCTTTCGAGTCGACATCCGGTGTTGGTTCTGGGACTTTGATTTGTCTGGCGCAAATGAATCGTCTTCGTAGAAAGAGCTGGTTTGGGTTTCGTCGACCGTGTCCGGTTGTTCGTGACTTGGTAAAGTTGAGAAGTTGAGTGTCGACGCAATGAAGTTGGGGATGAGAAATCTGCTGCTCGAACTTCTTCTACTGCATTGCGCGAGGCTAGAAACAACTTTGTCATCGGTGTCTTGGTCGATGCCATATGCTTGGCAAATTGGCTTTTGTCGTCGACGGTTGCATAAGGGAATGGTTGCGCCTCATCTTGGTCGACGAAGTTGAATACGTTGACGTCGTGTTGGTTCGCTGCTTTCCGCTCGATGGCTGAGAATGTTCCGTGCTTCTTAACAGGCGACAAGTCCGAAGCTAGCAAAGCCGAGGGCTTTACTGCATAAACCGAGTCTTTCGCTGACGATCTGGACACACTTCGAGTTGATCTGCTTGCACGCGTGCTGCGCTTGACTGGATCATCCGAAAGTGGGTTTTCTTCGTCACTTTCTTCACTTGGAAACGAACTTGGATGGCTGAGCTCCTCTTCCCCAGCTGGAAATTGTTCTTCTCTGAAGTTGAAGCGACAACCAGCCTTGTCTTGTCGGAGCTCTTCTTCAATCTCTTCCAGGATTGCCTTGCTACGGCGTTTACGACGCTTTCGTTTTTTCTTTTTGACCGGGTTTCTCGGTTGTTAACGGGACCCAAGCGGCAGACGCTTGCACTGACCTCATTTTTGCTGCCACTTCGCGATATCGATGCGCCATGAGGCGAACCACCGACGGTGATGGCGCTGAGCGCAGATAGGACGAAGCGAGAGCTGATTTGCGATTTCTCCCACCAAACGAGGTAAATGAAGACACCATCCCACGCCGTGAAGCCAAGCGGGCTTCTTTGTGTTGCGAAAAATCCAGCTGGCTCTCACTGATGAAGTCGATGCTGAGGTTTGCATTCGTTGTCGCGTAGAGCCGCTCCCACGCAAAGCAGAGCGGGATATCGTCGTAGGATGTCAAGTCTCGATGCTGCAAATACGACCGCGAGTGCTGCATGATGTCCTCGTATTGCAGCTGGGTTGCTTGTTACGTGGTTGACTCGGGCACAGGAGTTACCAGCAGCTTGCCTCGATCTCGTGCCATCTTGGACATGGCTGCACTCGATCGCGTGCACCCACGACAGATTGAATGAGAGTGCGCTTCGCCATGGACATCAACATCGCTTTGCTTGCTTGACCATCCCACGTTGTATCGCCGTCGCGCTCCTCGCTGACTTGAAACCTCTTCACAAACAAATATAGATGCGCTTCCGTTTCGATGTTTCATTTTGGCAGTTAGAAAGAGATGAGACAGAGCGGTGGGCACTATCTCAACTTCCTGGACTTGTTTGTTTGCCTTGACCTGTTTCCCTGACCAGCGATCAAGTCCCGCATATCATAGAGCATAGCACTTTCCACACAAAGAAACTCCAAGCACACCATCAGCCCAGTCATTGCAAGGAAAATAGTCAATATGAGCAAAAGCTTACTACCAGACACGACACGCATCTTTCCAACATCTTGATGACCGCTCGCAGTTATTTTCCCACTGGCTGATCGTCCGCTCTGATGAGCTCAGCTGCGTGGGAAGCAACCATCAGCACAGAAGAATGCACGTTTCCATTTGGGATCGCAGGGATCACTGATGCATCTGCGACTCGAAGATTCTTCACTCCGAATACTCTCAAATGATTGTCCACGACGCCTTCCTTTTCTGAGTCCGCCATGGAAGCACTGCCGACCCAGTGAGAGTTTCGAAATACCGCATCAAGTACCCATGCGTTCAAGTCTACAGACAAAGTACAGTGAGTTCATGCGCCGTACAACGATTCTGCAGGCATCGATAGCATTTCTCTTACCGCCAGGCTCGCGAATTTCAGCTCCTGGGGATATCTCTCTCCCCGCCAATCCTCTTTTCACTGAAAGAGAAGTACAACAGCAACAACACTTAGCACCATTGTCAACATGTAATGTGCCCGACCAACTCAACCAACGTACCTAGTACAGATGCGATTTCCCGAACCACGCTGACCCCCCACGACAACTTCCAGACATCATCGCCTCGCAGATGTTCCTCTGCTTCCACCTCTGGTACTTCGGACACAACTCGAGGGATAAGCTCGACGCTGTTTTCGTTGCTCCGTGGAACAAGAACCACTCGATTTCTCGCTCTCGGGGTGAGCAGTGCGACAGTAAAGAGGATCTCTGCAGTGTGATTCAGATCAGAGCTATTGGATATGTGTGGCTCTGACTTTCGCGGGAAGAATGTGAGCTGAATTTCTGGAATCGTGGATCCTGGTGGGATAAGGAAAGCCCCAGCGCTGATTCCAGCTGACCCCATCACTCCGTAACTCGAGGTATTCGTGGCGTTTACGTGTTTTGCTTTGAAGTAATGCTCCAACTCGGATCTAGACAGCAAAAGCAAAGTCAGAGGTACAAAACACACAACATTTAGAATTCATCGTCCAAGTACACCAGATAAAGAGAAAAATGAGACCACTTACTGCAAGTCGAAAGCGAGAGGGTCCAAGCTGTCGAAAGTGACTCCAAGGACGGGGTGGTCTTGCAAGTTCATTCCAACTCGCGGAAGATGCTTCATGACCGTGATATTCAGACGCTGAAGAGCTGCTTCATCTCCAACTCCGGACATCAGCAACACTTTCGGGGTGTTGATGGCGCCAGCCGTAACAATGACTTGTCCTCTCTTAGACAGCCGAATTATTTGCAGCGTTCCGTCCGACCGGATAATCTCCACGCCTTGAGCTTCAGATGCGTCACTGATGACGATTTTCTACAATGTGGAAAAAACGAGTTGATATCCCAAGAGGTACAACAGCCTGTAAATCCAAAACGAGTGTTTACGTACCGACACCATCGTGTTCAGCAAGATGTGGAAGTTGGATTGCTGCGACTGTTCATGGCCCTGTAAAAGCGGCCCCAGAAACGTGCGGGCTGCACTCTCTCGAACTCCATCCCGAGTATTGAAATGGTAGTATCCAGTTCCAAAGCGACCGCCTGGCGCGTTGAAATCTGCGGTGCGAGGAATCCCCACTTGCTCACAGGCCTGCACAAACTCCTCGGACAGTTGATCGCGTACTCCAGGTCTACTCGTTCGGACGAACCCCTGAGTACCGTGATACAAGGAGTTGGGTCCATCGTAATCCTCCATCTGCAGGTAAATCTCGAGTGCTTTGGCCCATGTCCAGTTCGCCATCGCCCAGCGGTCCATGTCTTGAGGCAGTGCGCGAACTAACCAAAACGGACAAAGAGACAACATGAGTAAATTAGAGACCAACACACCCTCGACGATTCACCAATTATTGCTTCAGTACCATAGAGCATCGCGTTGTGGATCCCGCATCCTCCGAGCGCTTTCGCGACGTTCACGCCCGGGTAATCCCAGTGCAGCCGAGCCGTATTCGCCACGTTGGTCCAGTAAAATGGCACGTCGAACGGTGTGAGTCCCTGCACGTTCAAAGCTGACGCGACTGCCGCCTGCTTCACATTTGCCATAGACGACGAGACATGAGCATCAATCGCCAAAAAATCCCCACGTATGAACTCCTGCATCGCTTCACAAGAAAAACAGAGCATGACACTTATATCCGTACCTTGCCGCCCAACTCAACTTGGGACGTGTCGCCTGCCTCGATGAGCAGCACCTTTCGCCATGGGTCATCTGACAGCAGCTTCGAGATGACCGAGCCCGCAGGACCTCCTCCGATCACAATCGCGTCAAACTACACATCGCACACAGACACAAATGCGCAACAAAGATCTTCATACACATACTACAATATTCATTCCACGAACACATAACCTGTGCTCAAACTTCATGCAAACTCAACAAAGATCGCACCTCCTCCTCGTCAATCTTCCCAACAACTGCCGGCGTTGGCGTTGGCGTTGGCGCTGTCACTTCACTGCAGAAGAACGCGAACGCCAGCACCACAGCGACGACCGCAGCCGCAACACCCACCAACACGATCTCGCGCTTGTAGCGCCTCATATCGCGTCTGAAGTGCCTCGCGAGTGTGTGCGCGGGTCCTCTTTCGCGCTCTTCGTGGTGCGGCGATGGCGACGCTTCCGCCGCGTCGTGGAGCGAGATCGCCGCGCGCTGCGAGTCGTTGTCGCCCAGCAGCGCCGAGCGCTCGGTCGGCTGTCTCTTCCCCATGCTTTGCTCTTGCTTTCGCGTCTCTATCTACCGGCAACTTGGGGTGTGGGTGAGCGAGCGCGCGGGAACGGGACTGACTGATTGCGCTTGGCGTGGCTTCGTTCTGCTTGGCGCACGCAGAATGCAGAATGCAAAAATGCTTCAACATGTCGCGCGGAAGACCGCCGGTGGGGTCCACACAACAAGATACGAGTTCGGTGGCAGAGTAAGTGCCCAAGAGACGCGACTGGTCACCGCCTGACGGAATCTGAACCAAAAGCTTCAAACCTTTAGCGCACATAAAACATGTGGGCTAATTGATTGGTTGAAAATGCGACTGTCTCGGTTTCTGAGTTTTGGGTCGGTGGCAACAGTGTGTGTACAGTGGGAGACCGCAGCCTTGCGTGCGCAATGCGAGTTGGAAGACAACAACCCAGCATGACGGCGTTCGCAAAGATTGCATGACGTTTCCATGGACGCACACCGCGTCGTCTCCCGAAGGAGGCAGAATACAGATTTGCTGAATTGAGCATGTGGTGGAGAACACGTGCCGCATCCAAGGCAACGGCGGGCTTCACTGTGCTTTTGCGGTGGGAGTGCGTACATATGAGTGGCTAGAGATTCGACGAGCTCGTTCGTTCTTCATACAGTATGGATCGCAAGATTCGGTCATGCATGTATGCGTCTCTTTGCTCTTGCTTTGTGAGCTTGTGTGCACCACACATGCTCACCAACGTCTATGTGCCCCTGTCACCTCGCTTTGTGCCCTTCCTATATTTAGGCAGCATCTATATAAAGCGTCTTCCTGTGGACCAAGCACCGTGATCTGGGGATTGGATGTGCTGACTGTCTTTGAAGAGAGCGAGCGCAATTGATGGGTGCGCGCGCAGACCACTCCATGTGAATCGACGACGTGATATACGGATGCCCTACCATTCGATTATGGTTCTGCTTGCTGCTGGTGAGTCTCTCTCATACCGAGCAAGGTCAAGTTAGCGAAGCCCCTCGTGCGAAAGGTGAGGAATATGGGACCTCCATTCTCTGTTGTTTGTGTAGGCAGTCAGTCATATTAAGAACACACGCTTTTCGTTTGCATGGATGTAGCCGGGTACGCCCGAAGAAGGCGGCGCCAAGTTCCGCGCCAAGATCCTCGGACTGAGCGTCGTGTCCGAGCAGAACTCGACGATATCTTTCGAGCGCGACAAGCACGGCGATTCATAGGACCCGCGAGACGCCACCGCACAATTACAGGAGGAACTCAATCGCCGACAGGTACGAGCTGTATGCGAACCTCGTTGAGCTCACATAGTATGCTCACGTAGTGGTGGCGCTTGCTTGAGTGAATGTATAGGAAAGCTATGTGTGACGCGAGCGCCAGTACAAAGTGCGCATCAGCGAGCTGGAGGCGCAGCTGAGCGAGTCGCGCGCAAAGACGAGCAAAGAAGGCGCGCTGGATGCGAGCTTAGACCACATCCGCCAGACGCATCGCAGCATTATGGAGAGCGTCGACCAAGTGCAGGACCGCACGAGCAAGATCCTCCAGGATACGTTTACTTTAGAAGGACTGAGGTGTTGTATTGTATGACTGACTTAACCGTAACCCCCCCTACTTGCCTTATCTTAGAGCAAGAGAAGGACTTGCTGCACGCGTTCCGAGCGCGGCTCTACAGCGTGCAGGAGGAGCTCGAGTCGGAGAAGAACAAAACGGACGACGGCGCGTCGGCGTGGATCGAGAAAAGCAAGCAGCTCGAAACCGAAGTGGAGTGGACGAAGGAACTCGCGGCCTGCCTCGACTGGCTCAACCAGAGCCTCGCGCGCGAGAACCAGCGGCTGAAGACCCAGTTCACGACCTAGGAGAACGACCGTGAGTTCCTCGTCAAGCAGCTCGTGAACGTCAAGAAGGACAATGTGCGGCTGCGCAACGAGTACGAGGCGCTGCAGCGCGAGTTGGAACAGCTCAAGGAGGAGTCGCAGCTGCCGACGCACCCCAACCACCACCCCAACGGCTCTTCATCAATGGGCATGGGGTTGTACGCGTCGACTAGCGCGCTGCCAAAGATGGGAGGCGGTGGTGGTGTATCGTCAATGGCGAACCGGCTGAGCACCGCGATTTCGGCGGTCTCGTCTATGGCGACGCTCCCGGACGCTGACAACCGCTACAAGGAAATCATCAAGCGGCTGAAGCGACTGCTCGAGGTGGAGCGACGTAACTTGCAGCAAGTGCGCGCGCCGTACAAGCAGGAGCTCGTGCTCAAGGAGTGCATACGGGACGTGCGCGCCGAGATCACGCACCAGAGCCAATTGCCGGTCGTGAGCAGCTCGAACAACAACACGCCAACGTATGTGGACACTCGGCTGGGCGGCGCCGAGCGGCAGTGCCTGGTGGACAAGCTGCTCACGAAGGAGCGACTGCTGCATCTGCTGGCATCCAAGGCGTTCCCCATGCGGCGCGCGCCGCACAGCAGTAGCAGCAGCACCAACCCGCTGCTCACGGGGGACGCCTTATCGCCTGAAGAGGTCGCCAAGATCTACGCCGAAGTCGTCACCCACAGTCAGGCAAGCAGCAGCTGACCGATGATAATGAGGAGGGTTGAAATGCGCAGCAGGAGGCAGCAGGCGTTCCCACCTCCATTTAGACTGAGTTTAGAACATTATTACAGAAAGGGTTCATGGGTTCAGCACCTCTCTTCAAGCAATTAAAAAATGCGAGACACACGCAAAATAAAAATTCTTTTTAAAAACTCACAGCAAAAAGCCTGCTTGTTTGCTGAAGCACGAGCATCAGCAGCTAGCTGCGTTGTTCGCGCGTCTCTTCACAGCTCGATGATGGGTTTGCACCAACAAACTTGCCTTGGTCACTTCGAAAGAGAGTGCGTGCAGCACAAAACTGCAAAAAGCGCTCGCACCCCTTCGTGCGCAATTCATGTTGTGTCGTTGCGTGATTGCGCGTGCCTCGTGGTGGGTTTGCGCACTGGAAAAGAGCGCTCAACACGCGAAGACGACGAGGGGACACGCGGAGCATCACGATCTTCCTGCAGCAGCTGACCAGTGTCACCTCCGCTTCAACAACCTTTGCGCCGATGCGATTCGATGCGGCAGAGGCGTTCAAACCGTGCGGATGAAGCCCACGCAAGTGAAAGTCCACGCGAACGAAAATGATGCAAAAAATGCCGCCTATTATTATTATTGTTGTTGCGGCGCAGCGTCCACCATCCGCATGGAAGGATCAGCACACAACCGTCAGATCACCACCACCAACAACAACAATGCCACAACAACATCAAGAGAGGCGGTTCGAGAAGCAAGAGCTCTATAGCTGTGCGTTGTGGCATTTTGGAAATGGAAATGCCCAAAAACAAACAGGCACACATACAACTCGCAGAAAACAAAAGCGACAAAAAAACAACATCGTCGTTGGCGTCAGAAAACATTTTCTGGTGGCTTCTTTTGGCTCCATTTCTCTTCTGCTTTTCGCACGCCAAAAACAAGCAAGGATACATACACATGCAAAGCAAGCAAGCGCTTGCTTTTGCTTTTTGTGTTGTGCTTGCTTGCGCACCGCACGTTCTTCCCACGTCTTGTGAATCGCCATCGAAAAGAGGGAAATAAACGAGCCAATCTCTTCTTTTGAAACGAATGATGTTGAAGTAACGGCCCCATCGCGAGTAACGCTCCCCCTCCAACAATGTGCACGAAAAGATTCCTTCTTCACGGGTCTCTCTTTATTACGAGGGCTCTCTTATAAACCTCACATAATCACAATCAGTATGAGGGCGAACCCTCGCAGTCATCACTGCGAGGGTTTGCTTGCTCGGGAAACCCTCACAATGTGCGTCACTCGCGTGAATCCTTTTTTTCGTTCTTTTCCCACTGTTTCGAGCCATCAACGTGAAACCGACTGCCATCTGCCCTTTCAAGATCACAGGGTTGACCCCCTAATTTGGAAACATGGTGTGCTCTCCACTATCAACATGTTGCAAGATGAAAGGGATCACGGTACTCGTTCTGGTAAAATGCTCAAACGTGCGGCTCTCGCTCACTGGCTGAATGCGAAACCGCCGCGTGCTGCGATAGTCCGCCCTTTGAAAGCAGCCACCACCACCAACGAGGCTTTCCCCCCCTCACAGACAGGCATTTCTCCAGAAATGCCAGGTTATTCGATAGCCGCGCGCATCACTCAGAGTCGTGAACTGAGTTGGTGTGCAGTATGCTGGGTCGTGCTATGCTGGCATCTGCATGAGCTCACTTGAGCTTTGTGGGTTGTTGTTGCTGTGGGCACAGAACAAGTACAACAAACAAACAACATGCAAACAAAAGCAAGCTAGTGCGTAAAAGTGCAGAGGTAACAATGGATTCATAAACCAGCCTGCGAAATATTTCAAAGGAGGATCCACCGAATTAAATAAAACAAAAACAAAAGCAAACGCGAGTACCCAAACCCACCCCCACGCAAGTACCATTTTCGAATCAAGGAAGAACGCTGCCAGCTTTGGGCAATGCTCAATCGCACAATGCTTGCTGACTGGTAGATATATGTTGATAGAAATAGCGTGAGAATCCACGGAACACAGCGCGAACTAATGGTGTTTCAAAGGATCCAGACACGCCCAGACAAACACGCTATGTGTGTTCTTGTGCTTGTGCTTGTGCTAAGAGTTTCACTTTGTTGCTTTTTCGTCTGCTTTTTTGCTTTGGTTTGTGTGTGTTTGTTGTGCAAATCACACAAATATCAAGCAAGGTTAGCTTGTTTTCAGCCGAGGTCCTCGCCAAAAAAAACCTCATCAAGATCGCCTTGTTTCCGCACGAGATCTTTTCGAGTTGGGGGTGGGTATACCAGCTTCAACATGTATCCGGATGGATACAGCCCCACACCCCCCACACCCACCCTCCTCTCTACCAATGTTTACATCAGGCATCAAAAACAAACAAAAAAAATGGAAAGAACCCTCTATACGCCAGCCAAAAAGCAACCAGCAAGTACACACCTGCATCCGTATACTCTACTCAAACAAACAGAGAACAGATATACACTGCACTATACACGCAGTACCTGCTGCGCTTGCTTTCCTTCCTTCCTTCCTTCTTTCCTTCCACGGCATCCAAAGCCCATGCGAAGCGAAGGACGCAAAGGCAACGCGAGGTGAGCGAGCGAGCGAGAGGCCATGCGTCCGGCATGGGTCATTGTGTCATTTCAGAGCTAACACGCAGGCCACTCCCCCACTATCTCATCCGCTCATTCGCTCGGTGACGCGATGCTCGGCTCCCACTCCTCAGCCCAAGCGCCTCTGTCTTCTTCCTCTTCGATGAACTTCGCCATGACGCACTTGCCGTCGTCCTCGTCCTCGTCGCAGCACAACAATACGTCCGGCGAGTCCGCTGCGTCTACGCCCGTGAACAGCAACAACAACATCCACCACCAAGCGTTCAGCCAGCAGCACGCGAACATGATGCCCACGGTGTCGACCCACCCGCACCTGCACCTCAACACGATGCTCGTGATGGAGGACGAGTACATGCAGAGCCCGGTCGCCAGTGATAGCAACTCGTTCGCGATGGCGAACGCGATGACCACTCCGACGAAGAAGAGCGACATGATCAGCAACAACAACATCATGACCATGTCCCCGGCGTGCAACTTTGAAGCGTTCTCGCTGCACTTCCACCTGCCGCTCAAGACCGCGGCCGAGAAGTTTGGCGTACGCGCCACGGCGTTCAAGAAGCGCTGCCGCGCGATCGGCATCCGCCACTGGCCGTACCGAAAAGTGCGCAGCCTCAAGCGCTCACTCCAGGAGCTCAACCGGTGTAAGGACCAAGGCGCGCTCAACGACAAGCAGCAGTTCCAGTACGCCACCTTCAAGAAGCAGCTCGACAAGCTCATGGCCCCCGAGACCTACGGTGAGTGAACGGTATCTTACGTCCTAGATACCAGCGATCTTGTACTAAACCCTTGTGATGTTTTTGTAGGCATCGACCCATCGGGCCGCATCGTGCAGGAGCACTTTGACGACTCGGAGGACGAGTCCGACGACTCATACTCGAGCGCCCAGAGCCCACGCTACGGCGCCACGTTCTCGGACTGCAACATCAGCCCCGCCGAGGGCGACAAGACCTTCGGCGACTTCTCCGGACCGGCGCACCTGCGGGCATTCCGCAACAAACACTCGGTGAGTTCCCATCTCTTTGTGTCTCACGTGTGTCTATAGGTCCATTGATGTTCTAACTTTGTTGCCTTCTACTTTGGCACCATTAGCAATACATGCAGGCAGCGCACTTTGCCAAGTCCATGAACCCGCACTTCAGTCCGGAGATCCAGACCTCTTTGCACCGCTTCCAGGCGCCACAGCAACTCATCAAGGAACCCATGAACAGCCACCTCTACACCAAGTTCCCGTACGGACTGTACGAGCCGTACGCGTACGAGGCTACAGCAGTAGACAAGAGCAAGGGAATGATGATGATGAACGCGTCGCAGCAGCAGCAGCACAAGATGCACGGCTCGGCGTCTTCTCCGGCGTCGTCGGACGAGTCGGAAGACATGAGCGACCATCCGTCGAGCGGCTGCGGGCTGGACCACCAGCCAATCCACCGCAGCAACCAGTTCGCTAGCAACAACAACAGCCACCACAACGAGAACAACTTCATCCCGACAACCGAGATGAAGTACGAGGACGTGCGGTCGCTCAACGAAGCCGACGACGAGTTCACGAACCACGCGAACCACATGGACTACAACAATGACCGCTTTTTCGACGACGTCTTCCTGCAGATTTCGCCTGACTATGGCTGTCTGGTGTAGGTTCGCTCGCGTCCCAATAGTCTCCCATTTCTCAATAGTCCTCCCCCCAAGCCATGCCAGTCGTCACGACAGACAGCCCCTGTGTGCCCAAGTCCCAGTGCCCAGTGCGGGTGTCTCCCGATCTTTGATTTCTCCAGAGTGGGAGTGAGTGGTCGCGCGTCCGTCACATTGTATCCATATCCAACAAGAGCCCCCAGCCATCCATGCGGCGCCACCTCTCGTCCACAATTGTCCATATCCCCATCAGCAGAGCACGACCATTCGTCCACCTGCCTCCTCCCCAAAGGTCGCTGGCATGAGTTATTTAAAAAAAAAGAGAAGGCCCGTTGCAGCATCAGCACAAGCACAAACAGCAGCAGTAGTATTAGTCAGTAGAGCCGTCCTCAGGAGCAAGAAGCGCGTTCGTACCAATAGTCAGTCAGTTCATTAGTCCGGAGTGAGTGAGTCGTCCGTGGCAACTGCAGTAGAAAACGCCAGAAAAGAGTAAAAATGCTGTGTATCCTACCTTTCATCAAACCCATTTATCCACTCGCCATGTGCTTCGTTGCGAATCAAAGACATCCAAAGCGGTGGAGACAAGACAAGCAACAGCTAAAAAAAAAAAAACCGATCAAACGAGAATTTCCTGTTAACGATGATTTCTTAGCGAACGCCGAGAGAGATGCGGACTCGCCTCGGACGCAAATGCGAATGCATGCGCTGCCGTCAGCATTACTCGCTAACTGATAAATGTGGCGACGGCGGCTACAACACAAGGAGAAAAAAGCAACATCTCCACACGCTCCAGGTGCCTTTGCTAGTGAGCTCTTCTAATGGAGCTCACGTGGCTTTCGACACGAGGGAACACGAGGAAACGGGATGGAACCGGAAAATGACGAGTCGAACGCTTAGTACTCCTCGCCGAACTCTTCGTCTTCGCCTTCGCCGTCCGCGGTCTCAGCGCTCACCTCTTCGTAGTCCTTCTCAAGCGCGGCGAGATCTTCACGGGCTTCCGAAAATTCGCCTTCCTCCATACCTTCACCCACGTAC
>JAADVN010000768.1:0-13490 GCA_023335535.1 Globisporangium spinosum | reverse complement strand
CACCCCCCCCCCCCCCAGAAAAATTAAACTGGGTCTCTTGCTCCTATTCCATCTCCCTGCTGAAGTGACGGACCACCCACCCCTCACGTTTTAAAGAAGAATCCAAATGCAAATGCTCGCACGTATGTATGTGCTTTTGGAAAGAAGAAAGTGCCTCAAATCACACAAGCACTACGCCGCGCGTCACCCACTCACTGATCCATCAGATCCAAATATTGCATGCGATCACAGTATTATAAAGTGTAAGCCGCGTCCAGACGTGCATGGTGGTAACAAACCGGGCTTGCCTTCGCAAATGAAATCGCAGCTCTTGGTCGGATCGGCAACATAATGTAGTAGCGTCCATTGTTTGCGGCGCTCAAAAAAGAATGTCCATCTGCGACATGTGCGACATCCGTTCGAACTGGACAGAAATCGAACAGGGGAAGGGCTAATTAATCGAGATTAACCAATAAAACGTCTCGTTGAAGAAAAAAGAGCTCTTCAAGATTTACGCGGGCTTAAACGAGAGGATTCCCTCATTAAAGGTCGCACTCGGCGGAGATGGTGGCATTTGGCTTGCGTTTGGCTTTTTGCTTGTGTGCTTTGGGAAACGTGAAGACGCGGCCAACACATGAGCGCTCACTTTGGAATTTGCCTTGTCGAGCACAAGCACCACATTCCTGGCCTCTCGATCCAAGACGCTCGCCCCCAAGCCACCAAGTTCAAGCTCAAGCTCCAGCGAATCCAAGCTGGCGGACTACTTCCCACCACGACGACGAACGGATAACTCTTGAATCACCCACACACACACACTCGATCTCAAGATGTTCTTCAACGACACCTCGCAGCGCAAGAGCTCTGCGCACAACACCTCCTTTGCTGCGCTCCAGTCGCCGCGCTCGTCGGCCGACTACATGGACATGTCGCTGCTCACGGGCAGCTCGCCGCGCGCCTCTTCCTCTCGCGGTGCTTTGCTGCGTCGCGATAGCACCGACGAGACCTCGTCGGGCGATGAGAAGCCACAAGACCACCGCACGCGCTTCCTCAGCGACACGGAGCGCCTGCTCGCGGACAACCCGCGCGAAGCCAAGTTCTCGTTCGCCGAGCTCGAGTCGAACGACCCGAAGCTCTGGCAGGCGAACTCGCCCGACGCGATCGCCAAGATGCTCGACACGAACCTCCAGAAAGGACTGACGTCCAACCAACTTGATTCCAAGGTACAGAAGTATGGTCTGAACCAGCTCGAGCAAGACCCGCGCACGCCGCTGTACATTATCTTCCTGCTGCAGTTCTACAACTTGATCATCGCGATGCTGCTCTTCGCCGCGATCGCGTCGCTCGCGTTTCAAGAATGGGTCGAGGGCATCGCCATTTTGTTCATTGTAACGCTCAACGCCGTCATCGCGACGGTTCAAGAGTACAGCGCGGGCAATGCGCTCGAAGCGTTGGCTCAGCTTTCCAGCCCGCAGTCCGTCGTCATGCGCGACGGCGTGCAGCAAGTGATTGACAGCAAGTCGATCGTGCCGGGCGACATCGTGCTGCTCGTCACGGGCGACGTCGTGCCTGCGGACATCCGCCTCATCCACAGCGTGGACCTGAAGGCGAACGAGATGCTCCTGACCGGCGAGTCGGAGGACGTCTCGAAGAAGTACAACGCGTCCATGGCTGCCATGGGTGTGAACAAGAAGCTCACGTCGGACAACATGGTGTTCTCGTCCACGACGATCACGGCCGGCAATGCGCGCGGTATTGTGGTCGAGACGGGTATGAACACTCGCGTGGGCTCGATCGCCGCGCTGCTTAAGGCCAAGTCCCCGTCCACTCACGGCGGCGGCGGCAACAGCAACAAGAAGAAGAGCAAGTTTTTCCGCAATCCGCTCGCCGAGTGCATCGCGCGCCACAAGCCCAAGCAGACGCCGCTGCAGCGCTCGCTCCACAAGCTGGGCTACGTCATGGGCGTGATCGCGCTCAGCGTCTCTGTGGTCGTCTTTGTCATCGGAATTGTGCGCGACTACTCAGACCCGAAGCACCCGGAGCGCCCCGTGTGGCTCACGATGGTCATGTTTGCCGTCTCAGTCGCTGTGAGTGCTGTTCCTGAAGGGCTGCCGATGGTCGTGACGATCTGTCTCTCGACCGGTACTGCCGCCATGGCGCGCAAGCACGTGCTCGTACGCAAGCTCGCGGCTGTGGAGACTCTCGGTGCTGCGTCCGTTATCTGTACCGATAAGACCGGCACGCTCACGGAGGGCAAGATGACTGCTGTCAAGCTCTGGGGCGACTTCAAGGAGTACAACATCACGGGCAAAGGCTTCAACCCTGAGGGCGGCATTTTCCTGAACGGCGTGAACCAGACCGCCCCTGGAAGCGGCAATGTCCAAGTGCGTTCGACGCTGTTGGCCAGTGTGCTCTGCTCGAACACGCACCTGAAGCAGCAAGAAGTGGACGGCGTGATGTCCTGGGTGCCGTTCGGCAACTCGTCGGAAGCGCCGTTGATCGTCGCCGCCGCCAAGGCCGGCATCTGGGAAGACTACGTCGCGGAGCAGTACAAGCGCGTGGTGGAAGTGCCGTTCTCGTCGACGCGCAAGATGATGATCACTGTGAACGAGCTCCCGCCGAACGCGCAGTTTGGCACTCTGCAGCTCGAGTCAAAGGCCAAGTACGTCGCGTGTGTCAAGGGCGCGCCGAACTACATTCTGGACAACTGCACGCGCTACTGCCGCACGGACGGCGTGATGGTGCCGCTCTCAGACCAGCAGCGCCAGCAGATCATGGGTGCGGTTGACAATCTGTCCTCGCAGGCGCTTCGCGTTCTCGCTGTGGCCGTGCAGCCGATGGCTCACTTGCCGTACGCCCCAGACTGTGACGATGTGGACGAGAAGTTTGCCACGCTGTCGCACCCGCTGGTGCTCTTGGGACTCGTCGCGTCCATTGACCCTGAGCGCGACGGTGTCCGTGACGCTATCGCGAGCGCTCGCATGGCTTCTGTGCGCACTGTGATGATCACTGGCGACTACCTCAAGACTGCGGTGGCGATCGCCAAGAAGATTGACTTGCTGCAGGTCGGCGCTGACCCGGATGAGGAAGCCACTGACTGCTCGCAGCTGCGACCGCGTGGCGATGTGTACCTGCCGGAACCTGACATTGACGAAATCACGTCGCGCACGCTGGTGTTTGCGCGCGCGAAGCCTGAAGACAAGATTGAGATTGTGAAGTCGCTCCAGCGCCAGGGACTGATTGCCGCGATGACTGGTGACGGCGTGAACGACGCGCCGGCGTTGAAAGAAGCGGACATTGGTGTCGCGATGGGCATCTCTGGTACGGAAGTCGCCAAGGGAGCCTCGGACATGATCCTGACGGACGACAACTTTGTGAGCATTGTCGCGGCGGTGGAGAACGGTCGCGTGATCTACGCGAACATCCAGAAGTTCGTCATGTTCCTGCTCTCGACCAACATTGGCGAGATCGTGCTGATCGTGGTGTGTATCGCCGTGGGGCTGCCGATGCCGCTCGAGGCGCTGCAGATCCTGGTACTGAACCTGTTCTCCGATGGCATGCCCGCGGTCGCGCTCAGTCTGGAGAAGGGCGATCCGCGCATCATGGAAGAGCGTCCGCGTCCAAAGAAGCAGCAGCTCATCCACGGTCGCCTGTGGCTCATCGTGGCCAGCAACGCCACGATCCTCGCGATTGGCGCGATGACCACGTTCCTGCTAGGTCTCTACTGGAACTTTGGCTACTTCTTCCTGAACGACATCTTGGCGCAGGGCGGCGGTCACAACGGCACGGACTTCACGAACGTGACGTGCAAGCGCTGGAACGGCATGGGCGAGGGCTGGCAGCTGCTGGGCAACTGCCGCGCGCGCTTCGCGGACGGCTCGTTCATCTTTCCCGACCACGCGTCGAGGACCACGGGCTTTGAGAGCTCGGACATCAAGTGTGGGGTGGGCGAGTTCGAGTGCGTCTCCGAGGGCCTCGCGCGCGCGCAGACGATGATCTTTGTGAGCCTCGCGTTCACGGAAGTGCTGCGCGCGTACACGATCCGCAGCTTCACCGAGTCGATGTTCACGCGCATGTTTGCGAACAAGTTCATGCAGCTGGCCGCGGGTCTGTCGCTGTCGCTCACGCTACTGATCACGCACGTGCCCATGGTCATGGACGACATCTTTGGCTTCGCGTACATCTCGTGGTTCCAGTGGCTCGTGGTGATCGCCGCGGCGCTGAACACGACGTTCTGGGGCGAGATGTTCAAGATGGTGATCCGCCACCGCGACCTCGAGAAGGAACGCTGGAACGCCATGCAGGAAGGCTTCGAGTCGGTGCTGCTGGAGATCCGCAGCGTGCGCCACCACGTCGAACGCCTCGAAAAGTAAATCAGCACAACGATGGGTGTCTGGAAGTCAAGTGACGTTGATATAAAATAATAGCATTGCATTTTGAAAATCAAGTGGTTATTTTTTCGCTTTGCACTGGTCGATGTATTATTGTGCATTGATTGGGCTGGATTTTGCATTGCATTGCATTGCATTGTGGTGATTTTGTGTGGGATGGACGCAAACTTCAACCTTCACTTCTGATGTTTTGTGGGCCACACAACAATACTTGGCAATAATTACAAACATAGCCATTCGGCGCTGGATGTTTTCTGGAATGTTATTGGATATTGCACGGAACCCTGCAATCTAAGTGGACATGTATTGTAAAGCTAAATTACAGTGAGGAAGATGGCGCGTTAATGAGAACAAAGGCGACTTCCATCGGCGCGAACAAGTACTTGTATCTGTTTTCACCTGAAGATTTAGAATTGTGCTGGCTGGGCTGGGGGTTATTTACTTCATGGTATGGTGAGTACGAAATACAGTTGGCTGCACTCTGCAACCTGTTGTCTGGTAGCCTGAGATACGTCCTGTGCTCGTTGAACTACGTGTCGAATCGAGAATACCCCTGTCTGGTGCTCCGGTTTGGATGGGTCGGAAGATGCGACTCGTTTCCACCGAGAGGCACGTCTCACCAGCTCACTCCTAGAACATCGTTCGTGCGCCGAATGGCATTTGGCGCATGACTGACTTTCACGCGATACGCACTTGGCAAATGCGTATCAGACCGCCACTTGAGACATCATACTGCATAGGTTGATGTGCTGATACTGCAAGGAAGACGTCGCAATGCTTGGGCGCGTCGAGCGAACCACGAACCACCTCCAAAAGATTACAGTTTTGGAGCGAGTTTCCTTTCATGACTGAAGGTGCCGACGAAGTGCTATCGTGGTCTTCATCGCTTCAAGGGCTGGTTGGGATACCTCCTCGGCATGTGCGCATTAGGCCAAGCATGTTGAGACAGAGACACATCGCTGATACGTGACAGATTTTGCGAGTGTTTGGGTATCATCTATTGTACGCATACATGTACATGTACCTAGTGTGCGGCACGTGAGCGGTGCGTTTCCAGTTCTTGACTGCATGCGGTGCAGAAAGTTTGCGCGCTTCGACGTTGTCCAGTCACTCTTGTGGTTGGTTTTTGTAAGCGGATATTCCACAAATGAATTATTTTCGCAATATTACGCCTGAATTGTTTGCCTGAACAGCAGCGACCCCACCTGGTAATCAAGGTTTTTCAGTGTAAAACCTTACTTGGGTTCGCCACTTTCAAAATGGTATGCAAAACGGCACATACCACGGGGTTACGAATGGGTTACAAGCAGGTACGAAAACCTCTCTTTAGTGCCATCTCCAAAATATCCTGCGCTTTTGAGAAAAAAAGATCACGCTTTTCAAAAAGCACTTCAAGTCGCACCAAAACCGCACAGGAACGGGACAAAAGTGCAGCCACAAAATCACAAAACCAGAGAGAAAATAAGATCTCTGGTATATCGAAAATCCAGAGCGTGCACTAAGATCAAAGCAGTACATATCCTCCTTCTTTCCAGCCATACCGCCCTGACAGTTAGCTCGTAGTATTATTGTGTGAGTCACAACAAAAAGCGTTCAGTTACACTGCCTGCGTCACCGACTTACTGACTGTACCTACTTCGAACCCACCCACCCACCCACACACTAAACGAAGTTGTCAATCATTCATCCTCGAATAGTGACATCTCCCCCTCTCTATTGACTATGCATCCCTATTTTCTTTCCTTATACCCAGGTGCATCTCTGTTTGAAAGTCGTAAAACCCAAGTATGACCCTATTTGTGATGTGTTGTTACTATGGGGGGGGGGTTATTTACTATGGGGCGAAAACACTGCACTTTTGCGCTCTTCCCTCGCTTGCTTCCAAAAGCTGGCGCATGTGCCTCCCCCCATCTAATTTATCTTTTTGAAGACAGCTTGCCGCCTGAGTTCTCACTCACTCACTCACGCTCATTCATAGACAGACAAGCAGAGCGAGCACCAAGAACACACACACACACGCGACAGACAGACAGCATGCCGGAGCTGCACGTGACGCTGATCAAGGCGACGGACCTGCCGGCCGCGGACAGCGGCTTCCACGGACACAGCAGCGACCCGTACGTGACGCTGCAGGTGGGCGACGAGCGCGTCAAGAGCTCGGGCTTCAAGAATCAGCTCAACCCGGTGTGGCGCCCTGCCGAGCGCTTCGAGTTCGAGGTCATGGACGTGGACTCGCAGAAGCTCGTGATCCGCGTCATGGACCACGACACGATGAACCAGGATGACCTCATCGGCCAGCTCAAGCTGCCGCTGTCGCGCTTCGCGGCGCACGCGAACAACCCGGTGGTCGAGACGTTCCAGCTCGAAGTGCCCGAGGAGTTTGAGCGCCAGCACTGCGACTCGACGATCGAGATCGAGGTCTGCCTCAAGGTCGAGGACGACGGCCAGAAGACGCTGCACATCTGGGAGAATGAGCTCTGGGTCGGCGGCGCCTGGGCCGCGGCGAACAACCACGAGCGCAAGCACTGGTCCACGTTCGACCAGCAGGTGTCGTCCGACACGTTTGAAGACGTAGCGCCAGAGGTGCCCGACGGGCTCGAGGGCCAAGGGTGGGCGTACTCGACACGAAAGGGCGACGAGCACGGCTGGTCCTACGCGAGCTCGTTCACGGGCCCGTGGTCCGCGTCCAAGGGCTCGGACAGCTACGCGCGCCGCCGCCTCTGGCAGAACCAGTGCCGTCCCGCGATCGCAAGCGAATAAGTATCACGTGTAAGCAACCAAGTGATGCGAAATGAGCAGCGGATTGTGACCGCAAGCAAGAAACTATCGAGAAACAAGCAAGACAAACAAACAAGATGAAGAGGAGGATGAGAACGAGATGATACAAGCGGGAGGCATCCGTCGTGTGGCGAATGCGAGCAGAGTGAGGGGGAACAGAAGAAGCGGGTGTGCAGACGCAAGCGAGCGAAAAAAGAAGAAGAAGAAGCGATCGAGTTGTGTGCGTATACAAATGTATGGATCCAGTCATGGAGGCGTCTCTCGATGTGTCGTCATGTGCGGAATGGAAGATGCGAATGGAGAGCGCAAGGAAGCGAGCGTTCGCTCTCCCCCTTCGCCATTTTGAGCTACTAGCGATTGACTGAGAAGCAATGATTGATTGATTGGATGGCTGCTGCTGCTGGTGCTGCTGGTGACTGTCGACAGACGGAGCGGATGAGCCAGCAGGTTGAAAGCATTTTGGCAGGTTGTGAATTTTGTTCCTTTCACTGATATTCTGTAGGCAGCTCGCAAGCTCTCCTCGTGCCTTCTTTTCATTTTTCCCAGTAGGAAGTAGTAGCTTTTGTTTATAAATTGGGCAGCGTTAAAAAACAGTCGTTAAATATAAGGGAACCAATGATTTTGCATGTTCGGCCACGCTTGACACGCGAAAGAAAGAGAGAGAGAGAAGATACGAGTCGCTCAGACATTATCACAACTTCAAAACTTCAGAGTTCACCTTTCTGAGTTGAGTTCTTGAGCGTATTCGAATACTCTGAAGAACCGAAGCCAGAAACCAATACCATCGACTTGACTGACTTGCCACCTACCTCACTCAACCTCAGACTGTCGTCAAACTGAGTTTCGTCCGCGAACAAGCCAGGCGACATGCTCTCGATCGAAACGCGCTCCTTAGCGCATCATAGTCGCGATGACACGTGGATCCTGTGGGTTCCTGCCGAGCATGTCCGCGCTGATATTTGCGTCCACTAGGCCGAACGGGGATGGTCGGAGCAGCTCGGGTGACTCGCCGTTCAAGCGTCTTTTTGTCAGTGAGTACGGAAGCGCATGTGGTCGTCGGTGCTCTCACCTTTCGCGTCGTTGTGCATCAGTCAGCAGCGCTGTTGAATCTCGCCGAGAATGTGTTCGGAAAGCCAGTGGTAGCTCCATTTGGATCACTTGGACGAGCTCGAGTCACCTTTACTGGCGGATCCGCGAAGCTGCTGCGATGAGAACGCTGCTGTTTGTGCTGGCATAGACGCTGCAGCGGTCGAGGTTGAGATAGTTTGATGCTGCAGGAAGCCGCTGCTACGC
Organism: Globisporangium spinosum; assembly: GCA_023335535.1. Classification (NCBI taxonomy): domain Eukaryota; phylum Oomycota; class Peronosporomycetes; order Pythiales; family Pythiaceae; genus Globisporangium; species Globisporangium spinosum. Next base: position 5,052 of record JAADVN010000768.1, on the reverse strand, counting down.
AGGAAGAAAGAGTGGTAGAAAGCACGTTGGAACAAGTTGCAAAAGATGTAGCAAGTGCAGCCTGGTGTCCTTCACTTGAGTTCTTGACTCGACCCGACAGCTGGTGTGGGCAATGAAAAACACAAAGAGAGAGCAACACAAGTGGATATCCGGCACCATCTATTTACCGATCGTTCGTTTGGTTGGTTAGATGGCTGTCGTCGTCGCCGTCACTACTGTCGCCGCTTTTTTTGGCTTCTTCCGTGTCGCCACGGCCGCGGCGGCAAAGCCCTCGTACTCGGGGAAGCGCGCCGTGAACGCCGCATCCGAGAGCAGCAGCCAGTACGCTTTCTCCGCGAGATCCAGGTCCACCAGGTAGTGCTTCTCCAAGTACTCATACCGCGGGCGAGCGATGCGGTCCACGCTGCGCATGAGCAACCCGACGTTCTTGACGATCCGCTCGTGGGACATGCCGACTACCGAGGTCAAAAACTTGTACGAGCGCTTGAGCTGCTCAGACTTGCACATGATGATGCGTGGGTTCGAGCCCCAGGCCTCAGCTGTGGCTTCTCTGCTGCCTAGGATCTCGTCCAGCGCGAGTAGCTTGTCGTTCATTGAGTCCGGGGAGAGCCCCAACGCCTCGGGCGTATTTGCGATGAGCTTCGTGATCGCGTCGGACGACAGCCCGTGCTTCTCGAGGAACGCGACCTTGAGCTCCATGCGATCGAGGCTCAGCGACATGAACTGCGGACAGCGCTGCAGCACGCCGACAACCTGCTTGTGGCTCAGCCCCTGCTCGACCAGGAACTGCTTCTTCGGCTCGAGGTTCTCATGGATGCTCGTCGAGACTGCGTGAGGGAACACGGAGATCAGGAACGGGATCTAAGCAGGACCATATGATGCAAGTTCATAAGTTGGTCTGTGGCATATGGATGGTTTCCTGTAGAGTTTTCCTATCCCATTCATCGTACCTTGGTCGGATGCACGCCCTGAGAAATGTACCATTCCTTCACGTCCAATAGCGCTTCCTCACGCACGCCCAGGATGTTGGGGTGGCGCGCGATCGCTCGCACGAGCAGCGGACCCACGATGCCGTTCGCGCGGAGCCAGTCGACCTGTTGTCCGTCATGTATGATAAACAAACAAACACGCACACATAAGCACGTGGTGTTAGTACCAAAGCAAAACTATAGCTGGCGCTTGTAAACACCAGCAGATACCAGGCAAAACGCGTGTACATACCTTCTGCTCCATGGTCGACGTCAGATACCCGGTCATCTGATCCTCATACAGAGAGAGAGAAAGAGCTCAGTCAGTACGGTGTGAGAACACGACCACTCAGTAAACTGCGAGCGAGTGTGTGTGTGGATGGACATTGCGACCGTACCATCGGGTGCATAGCGACGGCCGAGAGCGCGAGGCTCTTGGACAGCCCCACTTGCTGCAGGAACGCCACCGTGTGGTCGATCGCCTCCATGGAGACTGAGTGGCTGGACTTCTCGAGCTTGGCGGCGATACGGCTGTAGCAGCTCTCCTGCTGCGTCTTGCTCATCGTGCTGCCTACCGCGAAGCGCGACGACGAGAACTGGCGTGTGAGCTGCGTCACTACTGTCGCTGCGTGCGTCTTCTGCTGCGTCTGCTGGGGAGCGCCATAGGCAGTCGCGCGCGCCGCTCTGTTCACGGTCGAGCGCAGCATCAGGTCAGTCAGTCAGTCTCTCTCGCTCTCGTGAGTCTCGCTTGAGTTGTGTTTGGAATGCTTGTCATCTCTTCTCTATCACTCGCTGCGCGTGCACGGTGTCGTTATTATGTGCGTTACACTAAACCTCTGCCATCGATTTATAAATAAGTACACATTTTCAAAACGTGGTTTGACGACTCAATATACTGCAGGTACATTAATAAATACACAATCCTTCTCTACTGCTGCGTTGACTTTGGTAAAGAACAGTCTTTCATCTCGAGTGTGCGATCTCGAGACCAACCAGAGCCTGCGTGGCTCGTAATGTACTTGATCGCTTCCAGTTTCATGCCTTTTAACGGACACAAGAGATTGTCGTTGATGATCAGTGCGCCAAAGCCCCCAAGAAAGATTGATTCGCAACGACTCGGTCACGAAATGCAGTACATAGTCTGCGGCGGTACCCCTCCTAGTTGCTGAGTTGCTGAGGACTACCGGCCGAGGTTGGCTTCATGCACGAAGATGCTCAAATAAATTAAGGACGTATGCATTAGGCCTTTGTATATGATTGTGCACTCAAGGGGCATGTAATGGTCAGGGCATCGATATGCAGTATATAAACTAGGGTAGGGGGTGACGAGGCAGGTACGCTCTCAGTCGCTCGCTCGGACTCGTTTCAGGAGCGTCGGCTGGTCGTTGTCGTCCTGCTGCTCGTCGTCCTCGGGGGCGGTGTGCACCGCGAGACGCACGAGGTCGCTCGCGTGGTCGACCACGGACGTCGGCAGTTTCTACAGCATGGTCGGGTCGGTTGCAAGGTGGTAGTTGATCAGCGCTACGCTCACGAGTGAGTACTCGAGCACGAGCAGCGCGATGCTCGCGGTCGTGCGGAACACGCGGTTGTGGCGCCACCAGGGAGCGCTGGTGCTCGTGACGCTCGAATAGGCATCCCCAGAGGCCAAGCGTACCTCGATCTTCATGACGCGAAGCTGAGCTGAGCTGAGCTTTCGGAGTAGTTGGCACGCTGCTGCTGCTGCTCTCTCTCTCTCTCGTGCGTTGGCAGGCAGTGGCGCGTTGGGAATTGGCCGCAAAAGGGCAGCAGCAAACGCAGAAGACTGGCAAGCGGCGACTAAATTGGTTGTTACGTGAGACTTGTGAGCACTCGGCTGGGTTTTGGCCCCGAAAGGACGCGCGAAAGCGGTGGATCTTTGGGGGCTTCCGCGCATCTTCTTTGGAATCAAACACGGGACACTCGATTATAATTTTAAACAGCATAATGCTGTATAGGTACAACCAATGATTCAAGTGTACACAAAAAATGAGCTCAATAATTATGAAATCATCAAAAAGATTATAAGGATACAAAAGATCAAAGAACGAGTTGAGACCACACACGTCGCACGGGACCAAAGTTGAAGTGGAATGTTTTTTTGGAAAGTGCACCTATCCACCAATCGAAACATGAAACTCATGGTCGCCTACCCTAAAGATATTTTTTTTGCAATGGACGCACACGCACACACAGAAAGCACATGCAATGCGCTGAGCACTCCCTGCGTGATAAATTAGCTGTACGGGGTTTTCTCTCAAGCAGCCACGTCGCCACCATGACTAACGCTCTCTGGGACGTAAGCCGCGCGCGCAAACACGAGAGGCGGCCGCCTGGAGCGATCACCCGAGAGCTTCTTCTCTAGAATTTCCCACGCAGCGCACGCTCTCGCCAACCACTCCAGTGTTGTGGAGATGATCGCGGGCCACCTCACGCTCTCTCGAGTGTGTTTGCCTGGAGTCATTATCATACCAAGCGACCCCCCCACCACCACCACCACCACTTGGCGTGACCTCGGTGTTGAGATTGTGAGGTTGTCTGAGGAAGGAGGGGGGTTGGACCTTGGGCAAACTGACAGTAGCGCAGTCGAAAAGGCAGTGCTGCCTCTGCAATGATAGTGCACGATGACAAGAATTTGGCACGTTTTGCATTGCGTTGCTCTTCTCCTTCATCAGGACGAAAACGGGCTGGCTTGTGGGCTTCCAGGTTCAATGTTTTCACCGAGGCGTTGAGCTGAGATCATGCTATCTCGCTCCACAAATAGGGAGATTCTAAACGCGCAGTGAGTACTGTTACTGCTTCCATTGTTGTTGTCGCCATTCATTATGGGCAGCAAGCAGCAGCCCGTAGCCTCTTCGGTTGGTTGACTGGTTGAGAGATGGAATGAGAAAATGAATTGCTAACTAGAGGCTATTTCCAGGCTCAAAGAGCTTACAGAGCGGGTGGAGGTGGGGAAGCTGGATGGGGTGGGATCCCGCATCCCAGATACGAACGAACGATCTTGTTGCTGGTCTCCGCACCACTCGAGTTAGTCTGAAACGCCGAGCACCAAAGGATCAACGGCGTCATGGAACACCACCGCCATTGAATCTCCTCCCTCTTCGCCCTCACTCTCTCATTCGAGCCAAGCCAACCAGGTGCTGAGAGCAGAGACCAGCTATGGGGGCTGAGCGACGAGCGTCAATCGGCCATTCCGAGGCACAAGGCTCCACAACAGCGCCCACCTCGGAAGCTACGAGCCGTGCGCGGGCAAGAGTCCTCCAGGTGGCTACTGCCGTTGGTCAAGCGTTGCTGCCATCCTCTCGTCGAAGTTCTCGGCAGCAAAGTCGCAAGCTCGCGCAGGTCGCGGCCACGTGTATTGCTATGTTCTGCGTGGTCGAGATCGCCTACACATCGACGCTCCTGCGCTCGATCGACACACATGGCAGCAGTATAGCACTCTGATCTCCTCAAGTAGACCAACAGCTATTTGCAAGAATTCGCGGTCCTAACGGTACTCCAGAACCAGGATATCCCCAAGGTAGAAGCAAGACCGAAGGATCATCACTTGTGATGCAGATGGCGGTCAACAAGGCTACAGAGACCAAGGCAGAGCCAAAGTCAGCCACTGATGAGTGCCTAGCACCAGACCTGCCGACAGAAGCAGCAGCTCCCTCACTAAGTGAATCGGCGCCACCTACGGAAGTACCGAACCCAATCCCACTGGCCTCGGCGCTCCAGATCGACACAGCTAACTCTCCAAGAAAAGACACTCCAAAAAATAACACCTCGTCTACCCTATACGGCAAACTCCGCGACCGGAGCGACGATTTCGACATGCCCGTGTCCCGCAGCGAAGGTGTAACCATCTGTCTTCACGGCAGCACCCTTTCCGTGGGTCTCTCGCTCATTCGAGACCTACGCTACCTGGGCAACACGGAGCTCGTTCAGGTCTACCACTGCTTCCTCGATGAACTCTCTCCTGAGTCCCGCGACGCGCTCACGACGAACGGTCCGCGCGTGGAGATTATCGAAGTGTGTTCGCACTACATGCGGAGAGGCGCGCTCACTGAGAAGGTTGCGACCAAGT
>JAADVN010000767.1:0-13501 GCA_023335535.1 Globisporangium spinosum | reverse complement strand
CGTGAGTGCGCCTGGTTTGGAAGGAAGGCCAGGAAGCCAAGAAGAAGAGAATCAAAAGAAACCGTTTTGGAAGAAGGTTTCGTGTTTCAAAAACTGGAGGTCGTTCGTGAAACGACTAACCTGGTCTCTGATTGGTCAAATTTGACTCATATAAGTGATCTGATTGCATATAAACAACCAGACCCTCTCAAGATCTTGCAGAGTCACAACTTGTCCTTCCACGGATGATTACTGTTTTGAAAACGCGCTCGCTGCTCACCGCTGAAATCCTGACAGTATCCATCGTTTTGCCGCAAGGGTCCTTCGCAGTCCATGAAAGCCTTGCAGGATGTGTTTGGCTCTTGTCTTGTTGCGCGCGGCCCATGTGTTTACATTTCAAGGAGGAAGTGGATCCAGTCAACTTTGAATGTGTTACCCTACTGGTGACAGGTTCGTGTAAGTGCTCCGGTTGATCTTCTTGATAGGATACAACCTCGAAGCTTTTTTTGCGAGTACCAGGACGGGTGGCTGCCAACCTCTGAAACGACCGCCGCAGTTGAGAGATCCGGTTTCCTGTATATGTGATCCTAAGTGCCTCTGTTAGCTCATGGATGAACAGTAGAGTGATCCGCGTGACACGCATATGACGTGCATGAATTGACGAGTGGGTAGGTGCGCATGGCGGTCGCTTTTCACTGAACTCTGGCTGGGGGTGCCGCAAAATAAAAACGTCTCCACCTGACTCTTTTCCACGCGAGGGGCTCGAAACTCAACTAGGTCCTCGCGAGCTTAGAGATTGTGCGTTTTCGTCACTGCTTCAAATTGCTGGGCTTCATTCTCTGGGAATCTGGACTGCCACCATTGCTTCTTCAGTAGAAGCATCGATGGACTGGACACAAAGCACAGTGTCCACCAGTGTTGAGCCGCGTATCCTACCCAGGACCTCAAGCAGGCTCGGGTGATGACAACTGCATCTAGACTGCCCCCTCAAAGTCAAAGGAGTTTGAGTCGCAGTTGCGTCACTGACTTCCACGCGTTCTCACTGTTTTTATACCCACTGCCTCCACAAAAGCCATCGCTTTGTCGCCAGACTCCCAGGCACTTCTGATGATGCTCAATATTGAGTGGCTTGGTTCGTGCGAGAGCTCCCAATGTAGCACATCAAAGCCTACAGGCTCCCTGCCCTTGAGGTCGCTGTGAATCCAGATGAGAGGCGCGAGCGCGTGTGAGATCTTCACTGGGGACAAAACGTCAAACGTACCCACTCAACCAAGCCGCACTTGCTGCGTGCAGGTGGTCTACTTACATTTTCTTGTTCTGATGTCGTCCATGTCGCTGCAAGTCGAGCTTCAGCTTGACCATGTCGATGTCCAGCGATATCTGCTCAAACCTCCGGTATGTACGTGGCTCCAAGCAGCTCACTTCGCCCAGTTCAACGTCTGGCGAGTGTGCTTGCCAGCCATCTGGTGTCTCTTGGTTGAGTGTGCGCGATTTGCCAAATTCGTTTTGGAGGCGAGCGTGGCTTACGTCAGGACTCACAGGGCTGATTTCGAATAGCTAGAGCAGGACTGCAGGACTGTAGGAACCTGGCACACTCGCTCATTCCCACATTTACCTACGTCGAGGTATCCGCTTCTAGGACCGAACAACCCAAGCAGCCTCAAATCCAAGCCCAACGTCCAAGCAACCTCGCGCTCTCGCTCAAAAATGTGGTCACCATCTAGCTTTATCCTCGCCCAAGCTCTCACCGCTCTGTTGTGTGCACTCACCGTTGATCCGACCTTCGCTCAGACGCTCGCCAAGTGGGACGATGGCACGGGTCTCCACATTTATTACCGCACGGGTTGGACGAGTCCAAATATCCACTACGCCCAGGACAAAGTCCACCGCATGGACCGCGGCGCCCGGTGTCAAGATATCCGTGAGCAACGACACGGTCCAGTTTGCAAAAGAGGACGGATGGTTCCGTTTTGCCTTGCCCAAGCCCACCGCTTCTTTGGAATTTGCGTTCAACGACAACAACGGCGTCTGGGATAACAACGCTGGAGGCAACTACAACGTGCAGTCGCCAGGGACATACGCGATCACGAGCACGCTCAGCACGCCCCCGCCGGTGCGTGCTCGAACTTTGACGGCCCAGACTACTGCGCCGCAGCGACGCAGACGACATACGCGGCGGCCGACGATACCCGCAAGTGGCATACCCCGCCGCGCAACACCTCAGGCTGGTCGCTGGCATTCCAGGATTGCCGTTCGCTAACAGGGTACGCCCACATGACCTACGACCAACAAGAGCGCATGTCAGCAACTGCGGAGGTGTGTGCGAGCCTGCGAGTGGACCCAAGCAGTGCGACTTGTATGTACTCGTTTAACGGCACGTGGTCGTCATCGTCTATGTTCAAGGTGAATTCGTCACTCAAAGCCGGTCTGAACATCAAAGTAGTCTGCACACCGAACAACGACTCGGGCGAGAATTGGACGCTGGGGCTCGACCCGACCAACTTTGTCTGGCGGGCGAACGCTGTAAGTCAGCCCGCTGGGATGGAAAGCGGCCAAAATGGTGCGATCATGGACTTCTTTGGCTGGCCGTACGCCGACATTGAGGCCGAGTACGCGGACTTCCTTGGTAAGGCTGGGTACATGGGCGTGAAGATCAGTCCGCCGCAAGAGGCCGTGCTCTTGGATCGCTGGTCGCAGTACGGAGAGCGCAACCCGTGGTACCTGGTCTACCAGCCCGTGAGCTGTCGGTTTCACTCACGCATGGGCACGCGCGCGCAGTTGCGCTCGATGATCCAGAGTTGTCGCTCTCACGGCGTGCGCGTCTACGCCGACGCGGTGGTGAACCACATGACTGGCGCCGGCAACGACGTGAGCGACCACCACCGCATCAAAGTGAGCGAGAGCGGCACCACAACCACGTGCAAGAAGTGGGGAGCACTGTCTAGCGCCAAGGATTCTCCGTACTACACGCACAAATCCCAGTACGAGCTGAACAAATACACGGGCAGTCGTCTGGCGCTCGAGTTCTCTGCTGTCCCCTACGCGCCGACAGATTTCCACTGCGAGCGGAGCATCGGCTCGTACGAAGACGCGTTCCAGCTGGAAATGGCTGACTCGTGGGTCTGAGCGACCTTAACACCACCAAGCCCTACGTGCGCGGGCGCATCGCGCAGTACTTTGTGGATCTGCTGGGTATCGACTTCAGCGACTTCCGCATTGACGCGCTCAAGCACATTAGGCCGACGGACGCGGCGGCGATCATGGGGAAGCTCAATGAGTTCATGGGCGGCAGCCTGCCGTCAGATTTCCTCATGTGGGGTGAAGTGCTCATCGGAGCCAGTGACGTCCAGCTGCTCGCATGTGACCAGAGCTCGGATTACAACTTCTACAAGGGGCTGGACGCCAAGTACGCGGCGGCGGGCATCTCAGCGACTGACATCACCAAGCTCAAGATCTGGTCGTTCGACTATCCGAAGAGCATGTCCGTGTGCGGCTCGTGGGTCCTACCCACGTCACGATTTGTGATCCAGAACGACGACCACGACCAGCAGAGTCCCGACTCGAGCACGCGCAACATGGGCGACAAGGGCTCGGTGCTCATCAAAGCCAAGGACGTGAACGCGCACCGAAGCTTCGAGACCCTGCTGTTCAGCTGCGTTGACGCAGACTGGAAGATCAAGGTGGTGCTGAGCTCGTACACGTACTTCTTAAACGGCGCGGCGGGGTTCCCAGATGGCCTCTCAGATTGCAGCAATGGATTTGATGCCTCGGTGGGTCAGACGTGCGACAGGAGCGTGCCGTACGAGAAGGCGTTCCGCGCGGGATCCTGCGGGTACACGGTCGAGGGCTTCGCTGGCGGCAAGTACACGCGCGTGCACCGCGACTTGTCGATCGTGAACGCCATGCGGAAGTGGCTCGATCTTGGCACCGTCTCAAACGCTCAGGTTGGCATCGCTGGTCCCTGCTAAGCCTCCACGCTTATTCCTGCTCTTCTTGCTTTTTGCCTTTGCCATTGAACATCACGTATCATATCAGAAGCGAAAGTTATCAGCAGGTGAGTAAGATTGAATACACCTGTATATATCGCGCTTTAACAGACAACTTGCGGACCGCGAGTTTTGTCAAGTAAACGCACGCGTTCCTGCGTTGAACCAGACTCCCCACCGTAATGATGACGGATGGATGCATGTAGCGACACAACTCGGATGAGGCATGGCTTCTTGCACGACAATCAGGATTCTCTCCAGACGACTGCGGCGTGTGATCCGTCCAACAGAACACGCGCAGTCGTACTTCTTGCCCACCGAATTCATTCCAAGAGCTCGCGCGTCTTTCGCCGTCAAAGCATATCTGCTTGCCTCATGGAGCGATCCCCAATGAAGGCGCAAGAGTTCAGATGCATTAGTGCGAGTCACAACGACGAAACCAAATCCCTATCCAAAGCACACATATGATACACGCATGTACCAGAGCAGACTACTGGCAAGATCGACGTCTCGCAGCGCGCGCAGATTGTTAACTTCAACGTGCTTGCTGCGAAGAGCTTCAAACAGCCATGAGCCATGCGAGCGCGTCAGACGAAGCGCATTTCGCACACACAAAGAGAGACAGACACTGAACATACACACGCACACATATATACGCTCAGGCGCCTTGCGTCACCTCCTTTGCGCACATGAAGCGCCGCATTCCTTCCATTCGGTGGCGCCCAATGCAAAAGGCCATTCGCATCCGCATTTTGCAGCCCAAAGCCCCATTGTGTTGCACAAGCACACGCTCATCGTCATTTTGAAGCGCACCCATCTAGCAAGCCATAAATGAATCCAGTGGTCCAAAGGGAAAAAGGCTAGTATTTGAAGCGAGAAACGGCAAGAGCCAGGGCGAAGAAGAGTTGATTTGCAGAAAGAACGGATTTGCTGAATAAGAAACGAGCTCTTGGATATCAGAACGCTCGCTTTTATCTCGCGTGAAGCGTAGTTTTACGTACCGGAACTGGCGATTTTTCGGTATATTGTCGCAATCCAGAGATGACAAATTTTTGGCGCGCAAAAAAAGCACTTGAGATTTGTATGGTGGCCTGCTGTCCCATACAAGTTTCCAGCATTTCATTGAAGAAGTATGCTGTCACAGATGTGCTTGTGTAAATGAATTCGGTGCCCAATCATCATTCAATTTGTATGGTGATCCTTTTTGTTCCTAATTCGCATTTTGCATTTGCGCGCGCCAAAAATTGGCATGGTCGACATTGTCAAGTTGAAGTTGTCTTCTGTTCCCTCTGATTGGCCAAAACAATAAACTTCAACTTGAAGGGATTGGCTGAAAAGGGACGCTCGCGGCTTTGATTGGGTGGCTGGCGGACGTGAAGCGGTACAACGCTGCTGGAACCAGAACAGAGAAAAGGAAAGAAAATAAATCGCCTTGCTCGCTTGCTTGCTGTCCAGCCGATACAATCAGGCGGCAGAGGCCAGTTGAAGTGCTGCCACCTGCGATAAGAAAGCGATCGAGTCGCTCTTCCAGATCGAAGCCTAGCCCAGCAGCAAAGCTTCATTAGGGGAACAGAACGCCTTGTCCATACATCCTCGCCGGTTATCAATAGCCCGCATCCAAGCAGACTGGCAAGACTGGCAAGACTGACGTCGTCGTCGACGCTAAGAGACTCCATCGTTTGTGACTTGGTGCGTCTATGTGTCGATATGTCTGAGCATGTGGTGGTGAGCGAGCGAGACCGTCTCTTGGCTGTTAAAGCGAATGTGTGAAGGAAGGGAATAGGCGTCCGTTAGGGGATGTTTAGGGCCTAGGTGTTGATCGCCTTCCAAAGCGGCTCGCATTACATTTCCCCCTGTTGCTTTGCATGGTACTTCAGTGCGGCTGACAGTGCGGCTCATTTGTTCTTGTCTGTGTGTGAATATTCATTCAGTCGCAGGCTTGGTGATTCTTGTGGCTTGCTCCAGCTATTCTCAGCACCAGCAGCCCAAAGACGGCAAACAAAAGCGCGCAGTTTGAAAAACACACAAGGTGGGTTTGGGGGTGTGACAGGTGGCGCGACATGGCTCTTTTCTGGATGGCGAAGAGCTCCAAAGTGTGCTGGGTTTGGTTGGGTGGAGTGAAGAGCTCCGCTCACAACAGATGGGCGGGCGATGGCTGACCCTCTTCTCTCTCTCTCTCTCTCTCTCGATCGTCTGTTGTTGTAGGTGGTCCACGTTCGGTTTGGTTGGTGTCGTCGAGCGAGCGAGCGAGCGAACCGCGGACCCTCGCTGTCTGGTCTGCTCTTTTCGTACTTGAAGCGCCCGCGAGTCGCGGAATCCCTTGGAGCCACCAACTTCAAACAGTGCGGCTTGCCTCAACCAGCAGCAACAGCGAACAACCAATCCACTCGCAAGCTTCAACGAGAGCGGCGGCCGGACGAACTGACGGACCAAGCGACGCCTATTTGGAGCCCATACACCTGTGCTTGAAGCTGGACGCGGATAGAGCCATTCATTGCTTACAGCCATAGCCAGCGTTGAAGTTCTGCATCACCGCGAAGAAGAAGAAGACGAGAGACACGATAGAGAACGACACGAGCATGCTGTCGATGGTCAACAGCGAGCGCAGCGCAGAGCTGCGGTCCGCCGGCGGTGCGTCCAACGACCAGTTCCCGCAGCTCGCGCGCGCGGCGATCGCGCATGCCGACCAAGAGAACTACGTCGAACAGAAGAACATCCCGGTGCCCGTACTTGTCAAGCACGAAGAATACGCGTCCGCTGAAGACAAGTACCAGCGTGACTACGACCACCACGAGAGCGATAGCGGTACGCGCGCGGCGCATGCTGTGCTCGCCACGACGACCAACACACTCGGCAATTCAGCGACAGCAGCATCGACTGGCACCGAGTCCGACACGTCCGCAAAGGGACGAAAAGAGAAGCGCTCGACCAAGTCGAAATGCCCGCCGGGCCTTCGTAGCGGTAAGTGGACGCCCGAGGAAGAAGCGTTTACGAATATGATCATCCACTACTTCAAGCGCGGACTCTTGCACGTCGAGGACGGCACGTCGCTGCGCTGGTACCTGGCCAAGCGGCTCAACTGCGAGGCGATGCGCGTGACGAAGAAGCTCAAGGGCAACAGCTCGATCGGCAAGCAGATCTTCCGCGCGCTGGAGAACACGGACGAGAACCAACTGGCGATCACGCATGCGGCGGAGGAGCTGGCGGTCGTCGAGAACCTGTTTTTAGATTCGCTGGCGTCCGCAGCGCACGCGAATGGTGGTGGTGCTAGTGGCGCGGGGGCGTCTACGTCAAGCGGGTTAATAGGAGCGCAGCAGAGCGCCGCACGCTCGAAGAAGTCGTCCCCACACAAGTCGCAGACGCTGCTCCGACCACCAAACCTCGAAGCGAAGAAGCTGGTGGTCGCGAAGGCCAAGGCCGGTGGCGCCACCGCCGACAGCGAAGACGCCAAGTTGCTGCTGCATTTCTTCGTCGAAGCGTACGACACGGTGGTGGCGAGCGCGCCGATGGAGAAGAAGCGGCTCTTTAGCGAAGTCGAGTCGTCGTCGTCTTCCTGCGGGTCGTCGCGCGCGGACGAGGACGACGCGTCATCGCCATCAGCGGCAGCAGCAGTGGCATCGCCGCCATCCAAGCGGCACTCGGTCAAGATCGAGAACCTCATGGACTGACGACAACCAATCGGAACCTGATGAAGGCTGTAAATATTTCCTACACACCCCATAGAGACCAAGACCAGCAACAACCACGCGCGGGCGTCCCCATTTTGCCGATCTTCGCTCCTAGCCGCCGCTGATCTTCCCCTACGCACAACATTAGAGAGATGCGGCGGCCGAGCGAGTCGTAATTATTTTTTCTTCTCCATTAACTAGCTCTTCATATATTCTTCCTAGCAGTAGCATTTTGTACACAAGTAGACAGATTCTGAACACCAAACCAGCCATCCTTATGTGATTATATATTTATATTTTCTCCTGTTTGTTGTGGTTGCCATCACATTTTGTTAAGAGCTGCGCATGGCGCGCGTGGAGACCCACGTGAGCAGCCACTTGAGGTTCGTGAGCGCATACTTGAGCGCCTTTGTCCACTCGGTCTGCTTGTTCTTGAGAAAGAGCACCGAGTGGCCGTTGATCGCGTGCTTCGAGATCTTGTACGGCAGCTTGAGCGTCGGGTCCGACGCCTCGACGAACGCGCTCAGCTGCCGCAGACATGTGATCCATGCCCCCAGCCCCAAATTGAAGTGCGACTCGGCGAAGTTGTCGTGATCCGACCCGTGTCTATCAATTTCAAGTCAGTTGTCAATCATCACAGAAAAAATGAAATCAAGCCGATTCATGAAATATCAAGGGCTGAGCTGTGGACTGATATGGTGGACTTACAGTGCGTACTCCATGCGCAGATTTGTGAAGCGGACGATTTTCGAAAAGCTCCCCAGGGGCACGATCTTGAAGCTGCCGTCCAAGCAAACAGGTGTACAATGAGTCAACACCTTTTCCAGAATCGAAGTGTACCCACACAGAAGTTGTACATACTCTGAGAACTCGAGTCCCACCGTTCCAGCGAGCGTCTGGAGCAGCAATGCCGCTTCACCAAGGCCCGCGTTGATCTCGTTCCACTCGACTGGCACGGACGCCAGTTGGCCTACTCGGAAATTATTGATCGTCGCGAACGGACCGCTGTGGCCGATCGCGAACATATCGCTCAGGATGTTGATCTGCTGCGTGGACGTGTTCTTCCACTCGATGCTGGTGATCTGCGCTCGCGCCACGTCGCGCAGGTCGCTGAACGTCTCGTTGTAGAAATTCAGCTCGTTGAGCTCGTTCCACATGAGCGCTTCCTCCTGCTCGAGCGCTGACTCGTCCTCCCGCAGCGCCTGCTGTCTCTCCTGGATCTCCAAGCGCTCTTTCTCCATCAGCACCAGGTTTTCTTCCAGGGCTGCAAGCTCGTCTTCATACTGAAGTCCCATTTAAAAGTAATAATGAGTATCCGACACAATCATGGGCGCTTTGTTGCTCGTAAAAGTCACAAAGCACTTACATATTTGATGCGCTGGTTGATCTGATCCACTTCTTCGTTGCGCACAGAGGAGCCCGTGGAATGCAAGTAGCCGGTGAAGCTGCGCTTGTCGTACCGCGCTCGCTCCGCTTGTCTAGATAATGAGCAAATAAGGTGCAGAGCAAAATTAAGATCACTTGTTAGCAAAAACGTCGACAATGTCCGGATCTCATGAAAAGCAGTAAGCCTGTAATGCAAACCTGTCAATCTGCTGAATCATGCTGTCGACGCATTCCTTGCATGCTGGTGTGGTCACCGGCATCCCTGCACTATAATCCATGATGATCAACTTAAACAACGGCCTATACAGCAAGCATGAATCATGCAAATAGCACAACGTTCCGCATCGCATCGTACCAGTGGGCGTGGTGGGTCGTAATGAGCTGCACCTGGTGGCTGAGATCGGCATGCGCCACGACACCGGCGCTCATGCTCTCGCCCAGCGACGACGGCTTGTCGCGGTACGCGTTCGCACTCACGTTCGCTCTGTTATTGCTACTGCTATTGCGTCTAGTAAGCGAGCTGGGCGAGTCGCCACTGTTGCTGTTACTGCCGCTGCTCTTCCGTCCTATCGACAACCGCTGGTCCGAACCAAAGTACTGCTCCTGTACGCGCTGGTCCGACATCACGTGGCCGTTCTGATTGCCGCTCGCGAAGTAGTCGTAGCCCTCGCCCGTGACGCTCGACACGCCGCCGAACGCGTCGCCCATGAACCCCATGGCGCTCTCCTCCATCAGCAGCATGCTGGACGCTGCCTGCTGCTGCTGCATCGCGCGCGGCGAGAGAGACGTCGGCAGCAGCACGTAACTCTCGCCCAAGATCGGCCCTACAGCAACAGAGCATATCAGTGGGAAGCTCCGTGTATGATTTACGCGCTAAGATCATTACGAACCGACAGATTGCGATGTCTCGGCGTCCAGCGAGCGCTGGCACTGGCGACACTTTGGCATCTTCGCGCTTTTTTGCTTTTGCTTGCGCTTTCTCGCACTTCGTTTCTCAGGTTTTGTCAAGCCGTAATCGTTTTAGAGAGGGTTTGCAACGCATCCCTGTCGAAATCGTTGTCTAGCAATTGCAACGTGATACGGTTCTTATCAAACCCAAACAACGTGTTCTGTGTTGAAATGGCAAAAATGTACCCACCAAAATGGCTACATTCGCCGCTGACGTTGCCTTTACCGCGAATGACTACACTCAGAACGCTCGTGGTCCAGTCGATCCTTCCCGCGCAGCTCGGTGACGCAGCCCAGCGAGCAGACGACGAAGCGCATTTCGCACACGCGCTCGTGCTTCTTGAGTGTGTTGGCGGCGAACACTTGGTGGCAGCAGAGCGGGCACCAGATGGGGCGAAACGTTCACTCCGAGATCTCGTGGTGCTCTTTCTCGTGCGCGAGCAGCAGCTTCGCGAAGCGCTTGTACTTGCACTGCACCTGTCGTATCTTGCACTGCTCAGCGCGATGAGTGGCGAGATTGCCGCAGGGGATGTTGGGCTGGCCGCACAAACCGCACAACGAGATCCACTGCGAGCACGACGAGCTCTGGTGGGCGGCTCGGTTGTCTTCCGCAAGCTGCTGACTACGCAACTCACGCGTCGCGACTCGCTTCCGACACTCTGAGCGCACCTGGTTGTCCATAATGTGCAGCGGCACTTTGCGACCACAGCCAAGCGTGCACGCCACCAAGCGGCGAGCGCAGAGTTCAGCGACGTGGTGTTCCAACTCCGCGAACACGACATTGAGTTGTCCACACTTGTTCGAGCAGGCTGGTTGGCGCACGAGACACTCTTCACGTTCATGGTGCTGCTGAGAATTTGCGATCACAGTCTCGTCACAGCCCCACTTGCATCGCACGCGTCGAAGCGGACACAACTGGGCCTCATGATGTCCGCGCTCCTTGAACAGCAAGTTGTTGGCGCTGCAGCCATTGTGACAGCGCACTCGTCGGTCCGGGTACTCGATGTTCTGATGGCTCTTCACGTTCATGAAGCGCAGCGTTATATCGCTCTCTCCACAATCGAGAGAACACGACACTAGACGCATGGGGCATCGGTTTTGCGCGTGCACAACGTGTTTCTGGTGCGCCATCTGCTCACCGCAGCTGCAGTGGATGATGCGTAACTCGCGCTCGTCTCGATTGTGAACCTTCAAGTGCTCTTGTGTGGTCAATGCGCCGCATTTCGGCTGTGCGCACGTGACGATTCGTAATCGACACTCTTTATTGACATAGTGATTCAAGCTCTCAGCCCAGATGTCCGCAGCGTCGCGTTCAAGTGGACACGCCAAGTGGCGCTTAGGACATATGTGGTGTTCGTGGTAGCTCATCGGATGTGTCCTCTGGAGGACGACGCCTTTCTGGACACTAGTGTCCTCAACGTTCGTCATGAAGCCACACCCCCACTTGCACACACTGTACAGTGCAGACGCACTCGAGTAGAACTGTCCACGGTTCCCCGCCATCGCAACCCCCAAAAGATGCATCGCGTCGCCAAACCCATTCTCTCTTGCATGCGCGAAAGCGTTTTTACCACTCTTGTCCTGCATGAGCACGTCGATATCCGGCTGCCGGATCAGGAAGCGCACGAACTCGGTCTGTCCGTTCTCTGCCGCGGCCATGAGCGCCGTTTTCCCGCGGGCATGGGATGCCTGGTTCACGTTCGCGCCTCGATCGATCAGGATCTGCGCGCACAAGAGCGTCCCGTGGAATGCCGAGATGCTCAACGCGGTGTGCCCCATCGAGCTTTCAAAGTTGACAAAAGGGTGATTTGTCGGCCGGTCCAGTAGGAACTCAACCGCGAACACGTCGCGCTTGTCCTGGTTCTCCACATAGAGCTCTTCGATGCAGGCCGCCATGAGCGCCGAGCGGCCGTCGCGACTGGTCCCATAGTCTGCGTACGCCCCCTGGTCCAGCAGATCCGAGACGGCGTGGAAATCGCGGCTGATGATCACTTTCTCGAGCGTGGCATGAAGGGTCTTGCGCTCCAACGCTTTCCCGTTGACGTTCTTGTGCGCTGCGATCTCTTTGCGGCGTTGTGCCAGCGCGTCGTCCAGTTTGGAGAGCGCGGCAGATACGAAAGTGTGTGTGTGTGTCGCTATAGTGTGTAGCATTTGGATTCCATCCTTTCCCCGCTTTGTACGTGCCGCAGTCGAACTTGCGCATCGCCAGCTCTAGGGTTTCTCTCGCCGTCATGGGTCCGTGAGCGCCACTTGTATTATCAGTTTGATCATCGGTCAGTGGTGTCAGCTTCCATCTCCCGGAGAGCTTACGTTGGGATGCTGCCTGAGAATGGACATCTTGATCAATAATGGCGCCAGGGAACATCTTCAAGGGCAGCACGTGGGCCTTCTGCCACAGCTTTGCGTCATTCGCAAGTAAAATCTCCGCGATCTGGGGGAATCCGTTGAAAATCGCTTCGTGGAGCGCCACGCGGTGCGTCTGCCAGAAGAACGCGATCTTGCGGCGAAAGTGGCTCAGCAGAAACGTGAACGCAACGTCGCGTACGAGCGCGTTGACCACTTCGTCTGAGTGCGACTTGACCACCAGAAGTAGGTTTTTCTCGTGTAGCACCCTCACACGTTGTTTCTGGAGAAAGTCTCGGATGGTCAGCTGTATGAACGATGCGCACAAATACTGCTCTTCCTCCGCATAGCCCGCGAGTGCTCCATGCGTGAGCAGCATGTACACCATGGCTTCGTTGCCCACCGCTAATGCAAAAGAGAGCGGCGTGTGGCCGTTCAAAGTCGAGAATCTGAGGATTTTGTACGTTTTCAGACGTTGTTGTGCTGCGAAGAGCTCTTTCTCCCGAACTTCGGCCTTCGTTTTCGCTTCATGAACCTCTTCCTGGCGCGCGAGGAGTGAGCGCGTGACCACCTGCATGTCGAATTTGGTCTGCTGCAGCGTCTCTTGCGTGCCGCTCAGCGATATTGCGAGTCTTCGCTTCCGCTTGCTCAGGGTCTGTCGCTCCGCGCGCGGCTTGTACTCCATCTCGACGCCTTTCACCCACGCGGCCAGCAGCGCCACGGTGTTGCCTCGTAGCTCTTCGACTGGCAGGAGCTTTGTGACGATCTTCCTCTCCACGGCCGCGTTGGGGTCCTTGTCGTCCACAGCAATGTTGAGACTTTCAAAAGATCCTGTGGACACAGCGAACGCGGGCGTGCGAATGCACTCGCGCCGTACTTTGGCCATCACATCGGGGGGTTACAACGTGTTTTCGGCGCCTGCGCAGCCGCTGCAGCAGCGTTCGGTCCATGAACAGCGTCTGCGTCTCCTTCCGCCACTCCATGTCTGTGTACTTGGCGGTATTCTGGTGTCTGCGCGGCAGAACACCACTGATCATACAGATGGACATCATGACCACGAGATACTCGTCCAAGGGCACGTGGACGTTGAGCAGCTTGGCAATGTCCTGCGCCGCGATCTCGCGAATTAGTTTTTGCATGTCGACTTCCAGCGCGCTCGAGTCCTCGACGCTCTCGTTGAAGATGCGGATG
>JAADVN010000766.1:0-13516 GCA_023335535.1 Globisporangium spinosum | reverse complement strand
ACATTTTATGGAAAGCGTCCCCCCCCCCCACATGGATGTTTTGATATTTTTGAGCTGCTAGTATTGGCTGTGTACTGAGAGGACCACCTGAGAGAGGCAGAAAAAGGAGACGACGAAACACATAGAGTAGAGATCTGTTTTCGTGTTTCATTGTGTATACGTGTTGGTTATTAAATGGGAAAGTATGGTATACAAGCTATTGGCAAATATTGTCTCGCTGAAGAGACATAAGTAATGTAGTGTCCACCAACCTACCCATCCACCCTAAACGATCGAGTTGATCACGAACGCGTCGATGGCTCGGAGGCGCTCTTCGAGGGATTGTATCCGCTCCAGGATCGGCAGGTGGCTCATCTTCCGACGCAGTGGACTCGAGAACGTCATGTGCAGGTTCGGGTTAGCGAGGGACTCGTCGAGAACCGCGACGAACGGCTGTCTGCCGATAGATGCACCGTACGCAGCGGCGTGTTCGCTGGTGTCGAAGATCATGAGGTCGCGCAAGATCGACTTGGCGACCGTTTCCTTGAGCGACTCGTAGCCTGGCGCCATGCGCACGAACTCAAACGCGTAACCAAGGAAACCCGGGAACTCGATCTGCGGCAGGTCAAACTCGGGCCAATTCGGGTTCCTCACCGGCACAAATGCGATTGGACGCGTGTAGTCAGAGCGCTTGCGGAACGTGTTCACGTGGTTGGGCGTCGCGGCCAAGACCACGTTGAGCGCGTAGTGGCGCTTGAACGCGACGAATCGCGCGACGCGCGGGTCGGTGAACTCGATGATGTCGCAGAACATCGCGATGAAGCCGTGGTCGACCGGCTCCGTGGTCGAGCAGTACTTCTCAAGCACGGCGTGGGTCGGTTGCACATCTTTTGCGTGCAGCAACTCGCTCATCAGCAAGTGGCGGAGCGAGAGCACGTACGACTTGAACGCACTTGGCGCTGGGATCACAGTGCAGAACGAATTCTTCACCAGCGCACCGAAGAGTTGCTCGCGGTTCTCGAGCACGAACTGTCGCCACGAGCGATTCACGAGCTGCACTTGATAGAGCTCCTGCGCATCCAGAAAACCTGCAATGTGCAGCGAGACGCCATCGAACGCTGTGAGTAGCAGATCAAAGCTCTCCGAGCGCGTACCCTCCGCTGACTCACTTGCGCGTCTTGTCCCCGACGGCTCACTTGGTGCTCTGCACACGAAAAGCGAGCGTAGCGTGTCGCCTGAGGAGGACACCACCACGTCGCCTGATGGCTTGAAGCCACCATTAGCACTGCTGCTAGCGTTGGAGACGGCGGTGGAGACAACTTCAAACTGGTGGCTCAGCTGCTGGTGCACGCTGCTCTGGAATCGCGAGACGCCGCTCTGCACCCTTCCGAGGAAGTTGAGCGCTGCTGTCTGTGAGGTCATCATAATGCTTATTGATAGAGAGCAACTGGAGGCTGCTCAGATATGTCGGTGCTACAGTGGAGAGAGTGCGGATGAGCTCGAAGGTTTGGGAATGAGCTGCCAACTCAGCTGACGAGTGCCGCCCGTCAATTGCGAGTTGCATTTTGGCATTGCTATGTGCCTCTTCGAAGCCATCTGGTGTTTGGCTGTCGCGTGCAAATGGTCTGGCATGCCCTGATTGGGTCTATTTACATCCAATGAAAATTTGACAAGTGAGATTTTCAGCGAATCAAGTGCGAGAAAAGATTCGAAGACAGAAATACGTGTTTGTGAGTGATGGTCACGACACCTTTTGGGCTTGGATGGAACATGCAGCAACATGAACTGTACATGAGCAGCTCTGTGGATATGTCGAATACCAACGTGTGTAAATCATAAGGAGCTAATTAAACGAGCATGCGTAGACGACAGCACCCGTTCCTTCTACGAGTAGTACGGCTTCACGCTGCAGACCTGTTCGTTCTCCTGGGTCCACTTGCAGTACTCCTCGCTCGTGCACGCGTCCCCCGCCTTGCTCTTGCCGCAGGACTCGCCCAGCAGGCTTCGTCCAGGCACCGAGTCGGGCGGCACACAGCGACAGTGACTCTGCACTTGGCCCTGCGTCTGCGCGCACATGCACTTGAACGAGAGCCTGCAGGTCGGCAGGTTGATCTCCTCGCGGTTCGGATCACATTTTTGCCACGGCGGTGTCGCCTTCTCCTCGAGTGTGTTGGCTCCCTGCACATTCGGGTCGTACGGGAGACACGACGGCGCGGTGGCGAACATCGCCTGGCTGTCCTTCATGCGGCACACAAAGTCCTTGGACGCGCACATCGCGAGCACGCCGCTGCTGCTGTCGCATGTTTTGAAGTCTTCCACGATGCGCGTGTACAGGATCGCGTTCACGCCGCCGCTGCTAGTGGTGGCCGGCTGCTGCTGCTTGACCTGCGACGACGCGTGGATCGACACGTGCGCGCCGTCGCTCATGTTCGCGTGGAGAGCACAGAGCAGCGCGCTCGCACAGAACGTCGTGAAGGCCTTGGTCATCTGCATATCCGATGTATCCTGTCTTGTTGCTCTTGCCTCTTTGCTTGCTTTTTCGATACTGAGAGGGGTCGCATTTTCTCTCTTTTCGTTCTAAATTTTCTCTATTGGCATCTATGGGTACAAAATGTATCATTATTGCTAGGGTGCAACAAGGCTGAAACACTCAGATGGGCAATGCAAGCTGATAAGATTCGCTCTGTGTTCACATGATACATACAACATTGGGCTACGCTGTCTTCCATAGGCCCCCTCATTACATCTTGACGCACAGCGAGAGGCAGCGGCTGTTCTTCTTGCAGGAGAGACCAGCTTGGCACGAATCAGCGATGACAATCGTAGCGTTTGTAGCATTTCTGACACGAAAGCGATGAAGTGTGGGCTCGCCTAAAGCTACTGGAGTTCGCAAGTGAGCCGCGGATGTTTGGTTAGCACGTTGGATCAATACGTCAAAATATGTGAAAATACAGAGTAGTTGCTTGTTGGGTGGTTCGATAGTTAATCTCTTCCAGCCGACAGCACTCATCTTGCCATCATCATACATCTAATTACTTCACTTTCTCCTCTAAAAACTTGCTTGCGAGGTCGCTGATGAGCTCTTGCTCGAGTAGGAAGCCGTCGTGGCCGTCCGTGGATGCGATGGCCGCGAACGACGCGTTCGGCAGCGCGCTCGCGATGTCCTTCTGCTCCGAAAGCGGGTAGAGCACGTCGCTCTCGACGCCGATCACGAGCGCCGGCTGCGTGAGCGACGCGAGCGCGCGTTGCACGCCGCCGCGGCGGCGACCGACGTCGTGCGTGTCCATCATGTGCAGCAGCGTTAAATACGAGTTCACGTCGAAGCGGGAGAGGAACTTCTTGCCTTGGTATGCGAGATACGATTGCACGAGGAAGCGCGGGTGCTTACTGTTGTCTTGTGCACCCTTGTCTTCCGCTAGTTCCCGTCCAAACTTCTCCGTGTACGCTGCGTGCGAGCGGTAGCTCATCATCGCGAGCTGGCGCGCGAGCGCCAAGCCCTGGGTGGGTGGGTTTTCTGGATCATAGTCGCCGTTCTTGAAGAGTGGATCCATGTAGACCGCCTGGCGCTGCAGCTCGCCCATGCCGATCTGCCAGGCCGACTGGTGGGAGCCGCACGCGATCGTGATGAAGCTCTTCACGAACGCGTCGCCCTGGAACGCCCACTCGAGCGTCTGCATGCCGCCCAGCGAGCCCCCAATGACGGAGTGGATCTGTGTGAGGATACATTTATATACAGATCTTCGTTAGTGATATTCATTTTCACCACATATACCAGCACACATACACGCTCTTAAACGTACCTTCTGAATGCCGAGTTCTTCTTGCAGCAGGCGTTTCTGGAGCGTCACGGCGTCGCGCATCGTCACCGCAGGGAAACTCGGTCCGTACGGCTTCTGCGTTGCCGAGTTGATCGATGCCGGGCCGGTCGTGCCGTAGCACGAGCCCAGGATGTTGCTGCACACGACAAAGTACTTGTCGGTCCACTTGGGTGAGACCATCGAATCCCAGTACTGGTGCACGAGCGCGTCCCCCGTGAGCGCGTGGCAGAGCAGGATCACATTGTCGCGCGCTTCGTTCAGCTCCCCGTATGTCGTGTATGCGACCTCCACATTCGCCAACTGCTCGCCGCTCTCCAACTCCAGCGGCGTGGTCAGACGGAACACGTCTGAGCGCGCCCCCGCGTGCGCGATGTCCCTGTATTCGTCCTCCACCAAGTAGACACCGGCCTCTGCTTCTGCTTCTTCCGCTTTGCTGCTGCTGCTGAACGCGCGGCGTTTCGGCACCTGCGCCTGCGACAGTAGCGGTTGGCTCCAACGGCGTGCCACTGTCGCGAAGGACGCAGCGCGCGGCTTCCTCAGTAATACGGAGGAGGAAGCCATTTGACGACATGCGCGGAAAGGCACCGAAACGCCCGCGCGGTGCAGCATTGTGTGTGGATTATGGCAGATATGCAAGGAAAGGACGGTGTGAATAGGAGGGCTACCGCTCTGTCGCTCGTTGGGCCGCTGCAGGAATCTGGAAATGGAGAGCGCGCGGGCGAGCTGCTGCTTGGAAGGGAGGGAAGGAGCTCGCTTTATGTTGAGAGCTCTACCACCAGAAATTGCGCAACTGAAGGTGATGATGATGGGGGAAGAACAGAGAGGGCATCATGTGTTGCGCAACCAGGCAACACAAGAACCATCTGACACCTCTGCTATTTGCTATTGTGTTGTAAAGATGTCCAGTATTGTATTTTAGTGCTGGTATTTGTAGCAGATTCTAGAGAGATGGGAAAGAGAAGGTTGTTTCAGCATTCGCTCTGATTGAAATGCACAGAATAGTGTGTCAGACGTACAATCCGGCGACTTGTCCTCGTTTACGAGTGTCTAGAGTCGACCACACTATACACAGATGGCCCACACAAGTCCACAAGTCTTCCGTTTTGAAGCACTTCGAAATCACGTCGGGTCGGAAATCCAAAACTGTCGTGCAACCGCCTCAGCTTTCGACCAATCAGTGTGTTTACCGGTGTCCATTTTCAGCTAATCAAAGGCTGCAAAAATGTTTAAAACACGTTGAAGGAAATTTCGGCCAATCAGCGCGCACGCAAGCCCGCCTTGCGCGAGCCTTGCTTTTTCGCTTGCCTTGCCGTTGCCGTTGTTGCGCGCGTGTCCTTGCCCTTGCAAGCCAAGCCGAGTCAGCCCCACATCTCAAGGAACCAAACTCTCCCCAGCAGCCCAGCTACAAGTCCACAATGAAGGTTCTGGTGCCAGTGAAGCGCGTGGTGGACTACGCCGTGAAGATCCGCGTGGCGCCAAAGGGCGTGGAGCTCAACAATGTGAAGATGAGCATGAACCCGTTCTGCGAGATCGCCGTGGAAGAGGCGATCCGCCTCAAGGAGAAGAAGATCGCGTCCGAGGTCATCGCGGTGTCCATCGGCCCAAAGCAGTCGCAGGAGACCATTCGCACGGCGCTCGCCATGGGCGCGGACCGCGGCATCCACATCGAGACCGACATGCGCACGGACCAGGAGCTGCAGCCGCTCGCGGTCGCCAAGCTGCTCAAGGCGATCGTCGAGAAGGAGTCGCCGAACCTTGTGATCACGGGCAAGCAGTCGATCGACGCCGACGCCGCGCAGACCGGTCCGTTGCTCGCGGGCTTGCTCGACTGGAGCCAGGCCACGTTCGCCTCGGAGGTGAAGATCGAGGGTGAGAGCGTGACCGTGACCCGCGAGACCGACTCGGGCATCGAGGTGCTCAAGCTCAACCTCCCCGCTGTCGTCACTGCGGACCTGCGCCTGAACGAGCCGCGTTACGCGACGCTGCCAAACATTATGAAGGCGAAGAAGAAGAAGATCGACGTGCTGGCAGCGGACAGCTTCGGCATCGACCTGGCGCCTCGCATCGAGGTGGTGGAAGTGAAGGAGCCAGCGGCCCGCAAGGCCGGTATCAAGGTCGCTGACGTGGACCAGCTGGTAGACAAGTTGAAGAACGAGGCGGGTGTCATCTAAGCCTCGGTGTTATCCACGCGTTTGCCAAGTAAAAGAGAATGCAGTGAGTGAAAGAGCGAATGTGTCGGTGCCACTCAAAGCCTTCAAGTGGTGGTCGTGCGCTGAAAACTGATGGTGTTAGCAGCGCGCATGTCGAATGCCGAGACGAACCTCAGGGCTCGAAAGCTTTGGCACAGTTGCGTTTCTTCGCTTTGATGCACATTTAAAATCAGATAAAACGAAAACTCCACCTTGTTACTTTCTCAATTGATATCATGGACGTGGGGGCGAAATGCACCGCTTCCCTTGCTTGCGCTTTGCTTATTATTGTTGCTCAGAAGACGTCCCTCTTCCTTTCCTTCGGCATCATCTGAGTGGAAAGCAAAGCTTCAGCTTCATAACGACAGTATCTAAGAATTAGCGTGATTAAAAAAAACTATTCAACTTACGTGCAGCACTGCGATGACGCGACGAACGCTCTGGTGCTCCGCACACAACTGGCTGAGTTTGCTTCGGTCAAAGCGGTCCCGCCACCACCAAACGCTTGGAAGCTCGCCACTGATGATCTCCCGCTTGGTTGCTGTTATGGCGTTTTCTTCTTCTATTTGTCTGCCTGTTTGTCTGTTGCATCGGTTCGTCGACTGTCGTATTTACTCGACACCGTACTTCTCTTTGAGGTCTGCGAGCTCCTGCTTCTGCTTGTCGATGTCCTGGCCTTTCTTGGTCTGCATGCGGTTCGCCTGGTAGTAGAGCACGATGAGGTACCGGCCGCATACGTTGAACCCGG
This sequence comes from Globisporangium spinosum, assembly GCA_023335535.1. Classification (NCBI taxonomy): domain Eukaryota; phylum Oomycota; class Peronosporomycetes; order Pythiales; family Pythiaceae; genus Globisporangium; species Globisporangium spinosum. Next base: position 6,782 of record JAADVN010000766.1, on the reverse strand, counting down.
AGAGGTGGTCCACCGCATTCTTCGCGTCGTAGATGTCTTCGTACACCACGAACGCCGTGCCGCGCGTGTCGTTGTTCACGCCCAGGCGGATCTGCCGGATCGCGCCGTACTTGCCGAAGATGTCGTACATCTCCTCGGACGAGATCTTGAACGGCAAGTTCCGCACGTAGAGCACGCGGTTCACCTCGGGCGGGAGGCGCGCCTGGAAGATGTAAAGCCACGGGCATAGGCAGAGAGAACGAAGGTTAGTGTCACGAATAGCAGACACACACACAGCTATCTATCTACATGTATGCGTCAGTGTGCATGCACACGTACGTTGCCCCGTCGTCCTTGTGTTGCCATCACTGTGTTCTGTGTCTTGTTAGTCTGGTGCTTTTTGCTTTTGCTTGCTCCGCCAACAGGCTGAGAGTGATTAATTAAGCGACTTTCGCTTAAATACCCACCTGGCAGTTAGTAGAGAGCATAATTCTTTATTATCCAATTTTTAAATTCTCATGAAATATGTTTTCGACTTGGTTATGACAAAAGTTCATTCTTCTACCTCCTCCCACATTCTTCTTCACCAAAGAACACTCTCAACACCTCCTGCTTCGCGTCGAGCACGAGGCGCAGTTACGAGCGTGGAAGTATGACGACGCCCTTCCGCAGCATGGTTGTCAGGGGAAATTAGCACTCGCACCACGATTTCAGCGAGCATAGGGAACTGTCCGTTGCCAAACAATGTTCTCATGTCGCCTAGAAAGTTGTCGAAGTTGGTAAAACACGAGATGAGCTCTTGCAGAGAGGCATCGGTCAATCAAGCCCGTCTCCTATATTTTGAATGACATTCAAACGACATTTCAAACATTTTTGTAGGAAATCTTTAAAAAAATACCTTCTCAACTTCATCTTTGCAAAAATAATTGCTCGTCGTGAGTGGTGAAAATAGAGACGTTTGGATCTCGGTATACTTGTGAGAAGTTCACAATAACTGTTTATTCTATTGAGTCCCGATAGATTAACTGGGATTTTGACGTGTTCGATTACTTAGTGGGGCCAAGATGTTCGTTGATGTCACCCATCCGGGAGATTCTGTCTGTATTTGATCAAAATAGGGAGGTATCACGAAATACGGGATTAGTTTTCGGAAATGTAGTTTTTGATAGTCAAAGCAAAATAAATTGTCCAAAGCATCAATTGCGGCAGAGTCGTCGAGTCAAAAAGAAAAAAAGTGCGGCATTAGGCTTTTTCAACTTGAAGAAACTGAGCAGAGAATGTGTGATTTTCTGATTCACACTCATCAACACGTCAGCTACGACGACGACGATGGACGAAACCACCACATCTTCTCGCAGAGAAGCAGAAATAGACGCTCAGTCACAGATTTGACGGCGCATCAGCACACGCAACGGACTCGGAGCTGCTGCATCACTTGACAGACCATCTGGCCCTGCGTAGTCTGCTGTCAATCAACCCGCGGCCTCCCCTTCAGCAGCTTCATCAGAGCTCTTCGCGTACTCGGTGCGCAAACTCTGCCTGCCTGTGTAGCATTCCGCATGGAGCCGATATCGCTCCCGCTTGAGCGCGGCGGCGCGCTTGAGCTCATGGATGTGACCAGCACGCCGCTGTGGCGCCGCAACACGATCCACCGCCACCACGCGAGCTCAGCGCAGTCCCTGTCGCCAAGGACGATGAGCAAGCAGCAGCAGCTCATGCGCCGCGTGAGCAGCTACCAGGACGACGTGCAAGGAGGGCACGTGAAGATCGGCGGGCGAGTGCGCAAGAACTACGGTTTGCTCTCGGGGCTGCAAGACAGTATGATCGGTGACGATGGTGACGCGAGTGAACGCAGTCGACTGCTTCGAGAGGAAAGCAGTCGCCGCCGCTTGCTGCAACAGGGGGACTCGTCGCTGTCGTCGGACGATGGGCGAGCGTCGTACAAGGAGAGGATACTCGAGATGCTCGTGAACCTGACCTCGGGGGTGATCGCGTTCCTGCTCTCGTCCACGCTCACAGTGTCGTGCGCGAGTGTGATCGTGGGCCACGACACGCCGCTGGCGACCGTCATCGCGCACTTTATCGACATGAACTTGATCGGCACTGCGGTCTTGTCTCTCGTGCTCGCCTGGCAGAGCCAAGCGCCGTGGACGCTCGGAGCCATCGACGTATTTGTGTGAGTACTTGTACACAAAGCTGGTCCTCGTTTGCATAGCTGAGTCCACTAACACGTCATGTTTGTTTGCTTTGAACGATTATAGTGCGCCGATCATGGCGTCGATGGCAGAGAAGATCACTCTTCACCTGGACGGTGACCTGGAGCTGATCATCCCGACGACGGTCGTGATGGTCGCGATGACGTCGTTCCTGCTCGGCCTCGTGTTCTTTTTCATGGGCATCTCCCGCGTCACGTCGATTGCCAACTACATGCCGTATCCAGGTGCGCTTAGATGCAATGGTGTCATTCATTTGTAGCTCGCGTTGCTCACTGAGGTATCTCTGGTGTCTTTCTCGCATGCGTAGTCATCGCTGGTTTTCTCTCGGGCATTGGCGCGGAGCTGCTCAAGAACGGCATCCACATGGCGTCCAGCAAGGCGTTCACTATGCAGTTTTTCACGCTCGAGCAGCAGCAGCTGATCATCCCCGCGGTCGTGTTCGCTGGCATCGCGCGCTTGGGACAGCACCTCAAGTGGCCCGTGGCGATCTCGTTCCCGTGTCTGCTCGTGGCCTCACTCGTGGGCTTCCAGCTGCTCGCTTACGCGTTCGGCATGAGCATGGACGATCTCCGAGACGCGGGCTGGATCTTCGCGTGGTCGGAGGACGTGATCCGCGACACGCCCATGTGGTACCCGTGGACGGAGATCGACTTTTCGAAGGTGCAGTGGCGCGTGCTCACGCACGAGTGCTTTGGGTTTATTGTGTCGCTTGTGATCCTCGGCGCGCTCAAGTACAGCGTCGCGACGACGTCGCTCTCGACGCTCTTTGGCCGCGAGATCTCGCCGGACAACGAGATGCGCGTGATCGGACTCGCGAACATGATCAGTGGCGCGCTCGGCTGCTGCGGTGGCTGCCACTACTTGTCGGCGATGGGCATCATGAAGCAGTTTGACGCGCACGAGAAAGTGCCGGCCGTGGTGTGCGCGTGCCTGCTGCTCGGGCTCTGGGTCGTAGGTATCCGCTCGCTACAGTACGTGCCCAAGTTTGTATTTGGCGGTCTGCTGCTCAGTGTCGGGCTACACTTCCTGGAGGCGTATTTCGTGTCGCCGTTCCGCTTCCTCAAGCCGCTCGAGAAGGCGATCGTGCTACTCATCACAGTGAGTTTCTTAGTCATTGGCATGTTGATGAGCGTGGGGCTGGGCATCGTCATCTCGATGATCGACCTGATCTACCGCATCCACGAAGTCGGTTGCGTGCATCATGAGACCACGGGCATGCTCTCACGGAGCTCTGTGGACCGCCAGCCTGAGCAAGCCGCGTTCCTGGACGCCGAGGGTAGTGCGATCTTTGTGCTGCGTTTGCAGGGGTACCTGTTCTTCGGCACGTCCGTGAACATCCTCGAGCGCATCGAGACGCGCGTGCAGAGTCTGGATTTCCCAAAGCTCAAGTACGTCGTGATCGACTTCGGTCTCGTGCCAAGCTTTGACGCGACGGCGCTCATGAACTTCCGCAAGTGCTCGACGTTTGCGGATCTGTACATGTTTGACATCTACTTTTGCGGTCTGAAGCCTCAGATTGAGCTCGCGCTGCGCCAGAATCAGTACTCACAGCGAGTGCATCTGCTGAGCGGGAACGTGGACGTCGCGCTCGAGATCTGCGAGAACGAGCTGCTGCCGGCAGAGCTCACTTTCCAAGCGACAGGGACGCTGAACGACTGGAAGCGCATGAGCCAGCTGCAGTTGTGGGAGCACTACATCTGTCTCCACGACGAGGGCCATCTGAAGAAGCTGCTGCCGCTGTCTGCGTACCTGGACGTCGTGATGCTCGAGAAGGACTCGCTGCTGTGCTCGTCTGGCGTGATCCGCGACACGTACTTCATCTGTTTTGGGTACATGAACGTCATGGCAGACTCGGAGTTCTCGAACGACCGCAACATCCCAGGCGTGAACGTGCACAGCAATGATAGCGTAGGTGCTGCAGCTTCGGAGGCTCCGTTCTCCAGTCGCCGTCGCAAACTGTCGCTCGTGATGGCGGAGGAAGCGCAGTGGATCCCGTTCACGACCGCCGAGTCGCGCCTGCGCAAGATCGGCCCCGGGTCGATCGTCACACCGGACGGCTTAGCGACTGGGAACCTCAGCGACAGCTCGCATCAGTACCACAAGTACATCGCGACGGCCGACTGCATTCTGCTGCGCCTGAGTAGCGCGGCGATGGAGAAAGTGGAGGACCAGGCGCCGCACACGGCCGTGGAGATCCTCAAGCTCATCAACACGCAGCTCTCGTCGCGCTTCATGCACACGAACAAGCGCGTCACGCAGCTCTCGTCGCTGCTCTACAAGTAGAAACACACCATAGGACACTTCGTATTTGTCTTCTTCATAAGCTTGCGTGTTGCTTATCTGAGCCATTTTGATTTATCGAAAGCTGCCCGAACAAATAGGATTTTAGAACTGGAAATGGGTTCTTTGAGCTCTTGTTGCTCGCTGTACAGACCAAATACTTGCATTGCACTGTGTGATGAAGAGAACGATGAGTTCGTATCCAGTCCAATGATCTGGCGGTATCCCAAGAATGGCTACATTTACAAACATGATGGCTACATTTTGAACTGACCGCGTTTTAGTCGAGCTTGTGCTGGTGTGTACGAAAATGGTAGGTCTTGTTGCAGCGTGAGTTGACTATACTAACCACATTCGCACATCCGCTGTCAGACATGAGCATGTCGCCGCGCACAAGCGAGAGAGAGAGGGAGAGAGATCGGCTCCATTGAATGGTACTATACGCAGAACTTGCAGAGGCGCTTGTAGAGACGCTTGGGCAGCTCTTGGAGAGCACTTGTAGATACTGCTGCTGCTGCAAGGGAGGGTTGTGGGTTGACAGACTGGGAGGGTCTGGGTGCTATTATTGTGAGGAGACCCACGTTCACACATTCTCTGCGCAGGTTCTTCAAGTTGGATAGTGTACGATGAGCACGTTTTGTGTGTCTCTGCCGCATAATGTATCTGCACCCTGTTTTGATACCGTTGGAGGCAAGAAATGCACCAAACCTGATATATTCCACTTGAGTGACACGCCACTGCCACGAACCCGAACGCTAAAAAAGATCCCCATCTGGCGCGAATGATAATGGATTCTCCAGATGCGACCGCGGACTGATCTCGACCTACCAGCGGACTGACTTACATCTCCATTCCGCAATCCGCCAGCTGCAGCACACCCGCCTCAACTCAAGCAGCCCCGCGCCCGCATCCCCGTCCACTGCACTGACGATGAAAATCTCGTTCGCCACGCCTATCGCTCTCCTCGCGCTGCTCAGCGCCTCCGCGTCGCTCGATGGCGTCAACGCCGGCGCTCCGCGCCACCACAGTCGCAAGCTCAAGGGCCACCACCACAAGGAACACTCGCACCACCACCACAACGCCAACATGAAGTTCCGCGAGGTCGAAGTCGTGGACGCGCTCGCGCAATGCCCGCGTGGCGGCTCGGTGATCCTCTGCTCGTCGCTCAGCGACGAGTGCCAGGACGACCCAAAGAACCCTGCGAACCAGGTGTGTCTGCCGCGCGACACGACCAAGTTCCTCGCGACAGTGGATGACAAGTCCACGGGGCCATACAACCAGTGCAGCATGAGCGACCCAGAACTGCCGTCCAAGTGTCTCTTCCAGTTCGAGTGCATTTGCGACGACCTGGCGCTCAAGGAGTGCTACTGCATGCCGCCAGACGCGTTCCGCCTGGGCCGCGGCACCCCGGACGGCTGCAATAAGTCCACGGGCGAGATCGGCTGCGACGCCGGCAAGTACTGCCGCACCAAGGGCAGCAAGCAGGAGTGCGCCCCCGCGCCGTACCTGCCAGGACTGCCGCTGTTCGCGCAGTGCTTCGGCGAGGATGAGCTCAGCGGCTGCCAGGACGGACTCACGTGCAAGAAATACAGCAGCGACTACTACATGTGCGTCAAGGCGTAAGCAAACACAGAGCCATCGACGGTAGCTTTCTCAGCTGGGCAGCTTGAGCGAGGAGCTGTTTGTGATTTCGCGTCTTTCTTCCATCCAATTCTGTGCAGTTCTTTTAGCTAAACCCCACGACGGTAACAAAATAGTACAAATCAATTGACTTTCATCGATTGTCTTTTGGCGTTTCGCTCATTAAAAATGAACAGGTCACCACCATTCTCCTATTAACACTCAAAAGCCATGAGGCCGCAATGGTTTAATTCCACATATTCTGTTGGCAGAGTCTGACGGCACATTCGAATAGGAAAAATTGTGTGTTTGTGTTCATTTTATAGGATATAATTGTGGAAAGGTGATGCATCTCCAGTCGTACTCCGAACTGCGATCGCTAGATCCTAATCGGTAGCTATTCGCAACATCGTACGACTAAAAAAGAAAAGGCAAATGAAAGGCTACTACAGATCTGCGTTGGGCTTAGCGGCGCTTCTGGCCGATGTCCGAGCGCCAGGTGTCCGAATTCTCGAAACCGTTCTTCGACTGCTGGTAGTCCTCAAACGTCTGGCGAATCTCCTCTGGGGTCGTCATCACGAACGGACCGTACTGCACCACTGGCTCTTCGAGCGGCATGCCGGAGATGATGATCACTTCAAGTCCTTCCTTCTCGCCAGCGTCGAGCTTCACGCCGTCGCCTTCTTT
>JAADVN010000765.1:0-13543 GCA_023335535.1 Globisporangium spinosum | reverse complement strand
GCTCACCGTCCGCGGCATCGACGGCCAGGACTACCTGACCGGGGTCGCAAGCGCTGGCTACGGGTGTGGTCTGGTGGGCAAGCCAGGATTATACGCGCGAATCGCGGCGATCAGAGATTTCATCGCAGCCAACACTGTTGGCAACGACCCCCCAACTGCAAGCTCCAGCAGCAGCGTAACGGCAAGGAACCCGAGCAACAGCAAAGAGCGAGCAATAGTAGCAGTAGCTCTGGGGTTCAGGAGCTGGTAGTGCAGAACCCGGTGGTGAAAAACAAGGTTTTGTCTATCGTCGTCGACTCTGTTGGTTCCACCAGTGAGGTCAGAGAGCTCAAGGATCGATTGGCGACAGGCTCCAACTCGGTGGTGCTCTATTCAACGGGAGACCTCGCTGCCGTCGCCCAGGTGATTGAGAAGCACAACATGCTCCCGCTCAACAAGCGTCAGGACCGATCCGGCGCCATGTCAAGCAGCATCAGCAGCAGCGACGAGGCAAATGGTGAGAGCAGAGGTGGGAAGTCTTCGACTCAGGTTTGCGGTGTCTGAGAGGGAGTCAATGCCCTGGATATATGAGCAGTTAGGTCACTACGGTCGGCAGCAGTATAGTATGAACGACAGTACATGAAGCTGAGCTTGTTTATTATTGCAACTGAATGAATGTGAAGGCACAAAAGGCATTTGACTATCTGGTCATCTGCGATTCACGGTTGTCATTCGCTGTAGCCATGTCACTGAAAATGTATCTGATCACTCACGCGAGGGTTTTTGCCAAACCCCGAAAAACCCTCTGAAATCTGCTTCTTGAACTTCGGACATGGCCACATCAAGTTGTACAGGTTCAATGCTCTTATAGAGAGAGCTTCTGTTTTTTGTAGGAGCACCGCCATTTCCATTTCAGAAACATTTTTGGCAATATTCAAATAGAGATATACTTGCAATCAAAGATGGATACTTGTATACAGCAAATGCAATGCAAAGCTAGGTGAGATTACAAAGTGTCTGCTTTTTGATTTCAGCTTTATAGTGTCTTGCTCTGCTGCAATTCGCCGAGTTGTCCCTCCTCATCCTTCCCCCATCGTTTTCTGAATTCTGTGACTCGCGGTCACACACGAGCAAAGCCACATGGACCCGCCAGCCACTTCAGTATTCGCGTCCAAGCCCAGCAGCTACAGTACAAGCCAAGTAAGTGCCTATTGCCATGGCCGTCGCCGCGTCGATCCCCGCGAGCTCTTCCGCTGCTGCTCCATCCTCACCCAGCGTCTCGTCTTCGTCTCCGTCTGCGTCGGCGCCGGTCACCGCGTCCTCCACCAAGCTGGACGCGGTCGCAGAGGAGGCCGTCGCGCTCTTCTACGCGTCGTTCGCGCGCTTCCGCGAGTTGCCGCGCGCCGCGCTGACGATCGCGACCGCGCCCGGCCGCGTGAACCTCATCGGCGAACACACGGACTACAACGACGGCTTCGTGCTCCCGCTCGCGCTCGACAAGAACACCGTGATCGTGGGCATCGCGACCCCAAAGAGTGACGACGACGCCGACTGCTCCCAGATCGTGTCGGCGAAATTCCCAGGCGAAGTTGTGCGGTTCCCTGCGAATGACGTGTCCAAGATCGTGCCGGGCTTGCCGGCGTGGGGCAACTACGTGCGCGGCGTCACGGCGACGTACCTGCGCCACACGGGACGCGAAGCCATGAGTGTGCGCGCTGCGATCGTGAGCCGTGTGCCCTTTGGCAGCGGTCTGAGCAGCTCGGCGGCGCTCGAAGTATCGTTCGCGACGTTCCTTGAGAGCGTGTTCCAGATCCCTGACATGACGCTCACGCAGAAGGCGCTGCTGTGTCAGAAGGCCGAGCACGAGTACTGCAACGTGCCGTGCGGCATCATGGACCAGTTCATCTCGTCCTGCGGCAAAGGCAACTGCGCACTGCTGATCGACTGCCGCACGAAAGAAGCCACGCCCGTGCCGTTTGAAGACCCGAACGTCGTGATCGTCGTGTCCAACTCGAACGTGAACCACGAGCTGAGCGGGGGAGAGTACAAGGAGCGCGTGCACCAGTGCCGAACAGCCGTGGCCGCGCTGCAGCAGAAATACCCAGAGGTCACGCACCTCCGTGACGCCACGATGCAGCAGTTGAACGCTGTGAAGGACCAGCTCGAGGACGTCGTGTACTACCGAGCGCGCCACGTGATCACGGAGAACGAGCGCACCGTGCAGACTGTGGCGCTCGTGAACGCGCACAAGTACGCCGACGCTGGCGAGCTCATGTTTGCCAGCCACAAATCGCTCAAGGACGATTACGAAGTGAGCACGCCGCAGCTGGACACACTCGTGGAGATCGCACGGCAATGCCCGGGCGTGTTTGGCGCGCGAATGACCGGCGGCGGTTTTGGCGGGTGCATCATCGTGCTGCTTCGCCGCGAGAACGCCAAGGAACTGCTCGACAAGCTCGACGAGGGCTACCCGAAGCACATCTTTGGCGACCACGAGTTCCCGAAGCCCACAAGCTTCATCACGCACATCGGCCACGGCGCGCAGGTGCTTCAAGTGGGCGAATCCACTATGTCACCAAGTAAGTGAGCGAATGCGGTGCATTGTGTGGAAACAACCACGTCGAGTCAAAAGTGGAAAGGAAATATATGTCGCAATGTGAGTTGTTTATGAACAGGGGCGAAGAGAGAGAGAACGTGAGAGAACGAGAGATACGAGATGCGTCCCTCGGTGAAGAGAGCGTGAACATAATCAGAAAATGCACACACTCTTTATTAGGAGAACTCTCGTGGTCTCAAAGCTTCTTTGGTCAGCTGGCGTCGACTAGATGCCGCATAAATGCTTGCTCATTTGCGGAGAGCTTTCATGCTTGCCATCCTCACCCATATGCCAGCACGCCTCGCTCGAGCATCGAGCATAAACTGCCATCGACAATGCCCCGATCATCGACAAATGCTGTTCTTTTTATTGATTAGCTCGGTTCTCATCTGTCGCTGGGTTTGCTAATCACGCATTAGCTACCGCAACTGCTAGGGTACACACATGAACGACGGCGCTGGCCCATTTCCTCCGCCAGCATTCTTTTCCTTCTTTCGGCTTGACGCATTGTCGTTGTTCTTCTTTATTCTTCGTCTGCGCCTTCAGTGGACCTCTCTTGATCACAAATCCCGCGCAAGTTCATCGCGGAGGTTGCGGAAACTCGCGAGCTCATCTTCAAAGAGCAGCTGGGGCGGTGCGCTTCTGTTGCTCTGAGTGGCCGGTCTCGCCTCGTGGTCGTCCTCTCCACGCCCGACGTGTTGCTGCTGCTGACCAGAGTTGGTTTCGGAAGAGTAAACAGCATTGTCCTGGAACATTTGAAGCCGTGGCGCGTTTTTCAACTGGTTTAGAAAACTCCCGACTGACGCTGTATCCCACGACGTACCCCTGCTTCCATTTCCAGGCGATTCGGTTCCGAAAGGACGACCAGCGTCAGATCCAGCAGTTGACGTCAGTGTAGTCGCAGTGGACATAGTGTCCATGTCTCCGATCGCAAAAGGGAGCATCAGGTCGCTGATGTCGTCTGGATCATATTGAGACGACGTGCTGTTTTCACCCCCGCCTGCACTCCCAGAAGACGACAGGAAACGATGGTGGTGGCTGTTACTTGGTCCAGTGAGAGCCAATCCAAACGCGTCTGGGGAATCTGGGGAAATGCCCCACACACCACCTCCAGCTTCGTACAAATCAGACGAGAAGCCTCGAGCTTGGGTGACTTGGTTTGCCTTCTGCTCTTGGTTAGCGGCAGGTCCTGCGCTCTTCGCAAAACCAGGCACTGCTGGGTTGAGTCGGAAAGTCCCGCTTCGCCCCAAATGGAACTGATCGGTCGTCACAAACATCGGCAAGCTGCTCGGTCCCTTGCGAATATAATTCTTGCTGTACGAGTACCCTGGTGAGGTAGACAGTAGCTCCGTTGGGTTCGCTTGAAACGGAGGACTTGAAGCAAACACTGGTACACCACGACCAGTGGGCGTTGCTCCTAATTCGGTAGATGCTCTACGTAGAACAAGTGCTGATGTCGAAGCTGGTGAGTCGCCTCGTGGCGCGTCCACATACATAAACGGAGGAGTCAATCGAGGCGAATTTCCGATTGCAGCTTCTCTTCCAGCGCCCGTACTGCTTCCATCGCTCTCGTCCGAAGCGAACGCGCCGTTGAACGAATCCTTTCTCCGTGTGCCATACGTAAACGTGGCTGCGCGATCGCCGATGATCCTGTCCGTGTAAGATCCGGGTGAGGGCGATGGCGAAAGAGGAACCTGGCTGTGTGATCCATCGTCGAGCGAGAAGTTTTCAAGCGAGGATCGGAAATGACTGCCTTCGTTTCCTCCCTTTCTTGATCCAACGGATGACGAAAACGTCCGACTGTTCTTGAGCGTCAAGAGGGAGTTCGGGTGGCGAGGAGGAGTCGACAGCGGGTAATGAGGGCTCTCGTCTTGGTAGGAAGCTGCCGTCAAGCCGCTTCCACCAGCGCCACCAACGCCACCACCGCTGCTGTTTGCATTCCAATGTCCAGCGGGCGGAGTGTTGCCGCGATCAATCGCCACGTTGCCATATCCGTATGGAGCTGCTGTGACATTTGGGTTGGCGACGACCCCTCGAAGTCGATCTGGGTCGCCATAGGAATGCGGGTGAATGACTTTACCGTTGTCGCGTGGAGACGCAACATTTTCCTCGTACACTGTCGCCGCCTTTGCCTGTGGGATCGCCATCGGCTGGGACAGACTTTGCGTGCGTCGGTTCGCGAACTCGTCTACGATCTGAGCCGGAGATGAGCGTCGTCGCCGCTCGTTAAACTGCTCTCCAGCTTCCGTATCCGGCGAGAATTCGGCAGTATCTGGTCGCGGAATAGTCGATGGCGGCGGCAAACTCATGCGATCTTCTCGTTGCGCTAACAGTTCGGGAGAGCTCGGGACATAGTCCTGGATGATGAAATTCTCCTTGAAGATCGCCGGCTGGGACTCCTCCTCATCTCGAATTTGCTCGCAGTTGAGTCGATACACTGTCGAGATCTTGAGATACCCAAACGGCGTGTTGATTGGCGTGAAGCTGTATCGGCTGATCGGCACGTCTTTCTCAAAATGGCTTTCCAGCGACGCACTGCTCGTCGAATCGATTTCATAGGAGAGATGAGACGGGTACGAGCGGCGAAAAAAGCGGTGAGCCGGCAAGAGGCGCATGAACGAGTAGAGCGCGCGCAGAAGCACGCTGATCTTCTTGCAGACCTCCTTCAGCTGCTGGATCACGTCCCGTGCCGCGCCAGTCAGATGGTTGTTGCCGATTCGTCGAGCGCCGATACCGTGCTGGTCGTACTCGGACCCATCTGGCGCGTACGTGACGCTCCACTGTTCCAGCAGCACTCGTTGGTCGTCGCCATCCAAATAAATATTGATCGTGAGCGGCATATGCACATCCTCTCGCCACGCCGCCATCGCATCGCGAACAAACTGCACTTCTTCGATATCCAGATTAAACTACACGACGCATTTCAATAACAGCAGCAAAAGTCAGGAAACAATAATGCCGCCATAACTTGTAGGCACACTGAGAATTGGTACGCACCCGTGCTCGTCGATTGCCGCGGCGGTGGTCCGCTTCCGACTGGAAGTTCACGCGCGACTGAATCACCAGCTCAGCCGCTTTGTACAGAAACTCCAGCACAACTTGCTCCGTTTTCATCCGTCCCGCTTCTGTTAATCACATTGAATGGCGTATATGATCGGTCAGATCACGGTGAACCCAAAGAGACAATCGGCGCACTCTCATACCTACACTTGTTACACAATCAATCAATTAAATCAATCGATCAACAAACCGTACCTGACGCGGGCGACGAGTTCATCTGCAGCGGGTGCTGGCTGTGCTGATGCTGATACTGCTGTTGCTGGTGATGATACGCGTGTCCTCCATGGCTCGGTGGGGGCCGATGCGCGCCGATCGTCGCGTACCGTCCCGCCGTCGCCACCGACGAAGCCCCGCCCGCAGGCGGCGGGAAGCGCGGATTGTATTGCTGCTGCTGCTGCTGCCGTCCCGACCCTGACAGATCGACCGACGACATCATGGCGAGAGGGGGTTGCTTGTGCTTATATGTACCTGTGTGTGTTAAATAGCTTTTGCCTCTGTCCGCGCGCGCACCGCGAGAAGTTTCCGCGTCGTGTGCTTCTTCTTCCTCCTGATGCTGATAATGCGCTTGTGTCCAAATTCCCAGGTGAGTGCTCAGAAAAAAAGCAAGGTCATCAAATCCCCTGTAAGTTGATACGCAAGAGAAGAATTTGTTTGAAGAGGTAGAAAGGTTGCACCAAAAGATCATTTATCCTACGGAAGGTTATAAAAGATCAAATCACGATAAGCGATATTCAAATACAGAATTTGAACATACTAGTAAATATAAGTATAGTGATATTTGATAGCTGATTATAGCGGCACAATATAAGCAGATCTTCACTTGGATAGACACAAAACAATAATGTTGGACGCGACACCACATGAGCCAATCGCCAGGCAACGTGGCGGCATCACGCGCTTTTATTCGCTAAAATCCAGCGCAAAGACTGAATAGATCGCTCTGATTGGCTGATCTGGTTGTAGCGTCAGAGCAAATATGAGCTCACTGGGGTACTATTTATTTTTACGACCATGAGGGTTTCTATTTTCTAGTTTGTCAAAGTTGCGGCAACGTCGATCATAACTTGGACCAGATGGCGCTTCAATCGATCAATGCGTCGGCCGCTTCTGCTGCTTGCTCTTCTGCTTCCATTCCTGCGAGTTGCGTCGCTTCTTGCTTTGCTGCTGTGGCTGCTTCTGATTCTGCTTCTGCTGTTTGTGGTGTGGTGGGCCCTGTGACGTGGTCTTCCTCGCCTTCGCCTGCTGGTTGCCCTGCTTTTGCTGTGGTCGCGCAGAGTTTACGACTGGAATTTGAGCTGCCGTCTCTTCATCTTCATCTTCCTCCTCCTCCTCCTCTCTTTCCTGTTGCCCCACCTCTTCATCTTCCTTTGCTTCCGCAGCCTCGCTGTCGTCACCTCCGTGTTCCTCTTCGGCATCTTCGTCCTCGCTATCTTGATCCTTTTTTAATACCGCTGCGGCAGCTTTCGCTGCAGCCTCTGCTTCCGCCTGCTGCTTCTTCAACTGCTTGAGGGTGTCTCTTTCCTGTGCGGACTTCTTGCGGCGATCTCGACGTGACGCCTTCGCTTCCTCTCTCCACGCCAAGAGCGCTTTCGTGCGCGGAGTGGAGAGCGCCGAGTCGAGCCACTCTTGATCGCCATGCCATTCGTGCACCAACACTTTCTCCAGCAACCCTTTGTTCTACAAGCCATAATTCCCCCAACGCAGTCAGCAAACGACGTCGCAAGCAAGCGCGACATCTCATACAGCATGGTATTATAGCATCGCAATGCATGGAGAGTGACGTACCAGAATGTTCATCTCCAAGAAGCCTTTGCATCCAGACACTTCCACTTTCTTTCGCCCGACAATGTCTATAAACTTGTCTACACAGAGCTGCACGCACATAACACACAACGGGTCACTCACTCCATCCGCCATCCCAAGCTCCAACAGCAAACAGCAAAGCAAAGCATAAAAGAGCAGCGGCGTACCTCGTCCTTGCTATTCGTGTCAATCTCTTTCGTCGCGTAGAATTCGAGCAGCTTGGTGTTCTGCATTTCCTCTGCGGCAATAAATAAGAGGTGGAACTCGCCCATCGTGATCAGTCGCCCGTGCGCGATCGCGAGCTCCGCCAGCCACGCCTTCAAGATCGACAGATACTGCTTGCGGTCGCGGAGCGTGTCGATGCGGATCAGCAGCACCTCCACCGCCATTTCTGCTACTATCTTCTTCTGTCTACGCCTGTGTGTCTGTGTGCTTCTCGCCTCTTCAATGGAGCGTCACAGTGTAGCGCCCGTCCTGCGACTGATGCAGCTGCTCGTCGTCGTCGTTGTTCACAACTGCCTGCCACTCCTTTTGTTCCAAGCGTCACATTCAACTGCACAAAAATAACCGGTATAAAATCGGTATTTTGTTAATGTTGCCCTACCAATTTCATGTTAGGATCAATTTATAAAGGTTATATAATAGATAAGGGTATAAAAGCAGGTATAAATCAAATGGACTCTCTTTATAAATGTACCTGATTAAAAGAATTATGCAAGTAGTAAGTTATCCTTGTTTTATACCAGTACAATACCGATACAGCCCAAGGTGCCCAAGTTGCCCCCAATTTGCGGTGATTCCGCATTTTGAGCATTCTGAGCATTGCGGCTGACGATGGAGATCCCGCTGAACGCGATGGAGGACGACCGCGACGATGCGCCGCCGCCGGCGTTCACGATCCCCATGCGTGGCGCCAGCGGCAACACGGTGTCTCTCTCTTCACTCCTGTCGTCTGACCAGGGGGAGCATGAGCACGATGAACACCAGGCGCGCCGAGAAAGTTCGCAACATCACCAACACCAGCAACAAAACCAAAAGGAGAGAGTGCAACGCTTTGAGACCAACGTGACGCCGATCGCTGTCCCGCAGCCACAACAACAACAGCAGCAGCAGCCCCCGCTAGCTCATCGCCAAAGACCTCGAGGCGGACTGGCCAACCTCATGAACTCCCCCATGGACGAGGACGTGATCATGCAGGACCCTCGCGGTCACATCGTTGGCACCATGAGCATCACGACGGAAAGTCCAGGCGGTGGATTGACCCAGATTCACCACACGCAGCACGAGGCAGTTGAAGCGCAGCCGCAAGAACAACAACAGCCCGAGCCAGTACGAGTAGAAGTTGCGGAAGAAGAAGAACAGCAGCAGCCGCAGGATATGGAGGTCGACGCTGGTGCGCACCATGGAGAAGAAGTGACAGCTTCACCGCGGTCCACATCGGACTCTCTCGCGCCCAATCGCCAGCGCAAGCAGTCTCTGATCGAGATCAACATCCAGTCTGTGGTGCTCAACGACCAAGATCTGGAGAACCTGAAGGTAGAGTTCCAGAGTGCGATCCAAAAGTACTTGGTCGCTGAAGCAAAGGGCGACAGCGGTGCACCTTCGGCAAAGCGGCAGAAGAAAGGCAAGCACGCGCGCAAAGCCAAGCCTTCTATGACAACAGGTATGTGTACTGGCTGCGTTGTCTGGAACCTGGTATCGGGATCATTGGGAGGATTTTGACGTTTTATGTGTGTGCAAATTGCTTAGATGAGAGCATTGCTGAGATTCAAAAGTGCATCCAGCTCTTGAACCAGAAAGTCGGTGCGCAGCTGGAGTCCCCAAATGCTCTGATCGAAGTCGTGCAGTTCTGTCTGAGTTTTTGCAGCGTGCTCAACGAGAAAGACTCTATTGAGAAGATCATCGTAAAGCAGAAGAAGCCATTACCTCACGGATCGAGCGACAGTGCAACCACCAACGAGATCGAAGTAAATTACGACGCCACGTTAGCTGCATTGATCCAGAAACCGCTATACTATCAGCTGCTATCGGTGATTCGACGCGCAGTGTTCTGCTGCAGTGCACAAGATGCAACCGTTGTGCTATCGCAAGTTCTGGAGTGGTGCCTTGCCTCGTCGTCGCCGGCACACTGGGTGTGGATGTTGGCGTTTCTTGCGCAAAACAATTCCTTCTCCGTGGTGGAATTTCTCTTCCACGAATTGCTGTTCAAACAAGCGGACAACGAAACTGCGTGCCAGTTCACTATGCCCGTCATCGAGTATCTCGAGTCCAAGAACCAATTTCAGCTCGTGGACATCGTTCGAGACTTGCTGGAAGAAGCTGCTTCGGAAGACGTGCATGAAATCAACGGGAAGCCAGTCCCGTGGGTCGTGAAACGACTCGTTTCAGTCGCGACCGAGTTTCCCGTTTTTCTACGCGCATGTGACGACAGTCTGCAGTTTTTCGTGACGAAGGAGTTCGTGGCCAGCTTCGCTCCAAAGTTTTACTCCCAGAGTGGCAAGCCCAACAAAGATGATGGTCAGCTCAACGGCGGTGAACCCGCAGACTCGTCGCTTTTTGCACTTGTACTCGTGCTTCTGGAAAAGAGATTTGCAGAGCTCAGCTACTCTGGTTTCCAATTGGTACTGCTGCTTCAAGGCTTGGCGACAGCAACTTCTGATAGGGAGAAAACGCAATCGTCTCCAAGAGTGCAGCTCGCTGAAGCCGCGTCCGCATTGCAACGCCAAATGCTGGTCGTGGCAGAGAGAGAAGAATCCCGCGTGTTACTGAGAGGGATCTATCGCTTCTTGCCATACATTTGTCAATCTACACTCCGAAGCTTGAGATCGTCGAAGCAAGGAGAGAAGAAGTCAAATGATCAGGCGTTTGACCAATGGCGCACGTGGCTGGAGCTGATTGCACGGTACATCTCAAAAACAGAGGTAACGCAGCATTTGATCGAAGCTGATCTGATGCTTTCCGAGGTGGGGGAAGGAGAGTCGCCCTCACCGACTTCCATTCGCCAACAAGATCTGAAGCTGTGTGGTTTGCTCTCAAGCATCTTGACCCCATTGTCAGTCGACTATGTCCAGTTTGCGAAGGAGATGATGAACTCCTGCAACGCCTCAGCTCCACGCGGTCAGCAGCGAAGAGTACTGGCGATTCTTCAAGCTTTGCTGAGTGTAAATGAGCATGAAGTTCAATCACCCACAGATCAAGCAAATCATCTTCCTATCGAACTCAGTGTGACAGCAGATTTGGCGATCGAAGATGCAGTTGACCAAGTGTTATCCATTGACTCATGGAGTCAGAGCTGGAAGCGGTTTGAGCTCTGGAAAGGAACGCAGGGTGTGAATTTCTGGGAAGGATTCATGGACTTGGCATGCTCTCGAAATCCTGAAGTCGCCTCAAGAGCTCTTGAATTGATCTCGCAGACGCCATTTC
Source organism: Globisporangium spinosum (assembly GCA_023335535.1). Classification (NCBI taxonomy): domain Eukaryota; phylum Oomycota; class Peronosporomycetes; order Pythiales; family Pythiaceae; genus Globisporangium; species Globisporangium spinosum. Next base: position 2,682 of record JAADVN010000765.1, on the reverse strand, counting down.
AGTCGCTGGAAGACCCGATCTGGCAATATCGCTGCCTGCGCAAGCTGACGACGGTGTTCTTCCATCTCCTGCGGCAATACCGAGCAGACGTCGTCAATGCTGGGAACCGCCAAAATCTTACAGAGAAAGACAGCGAGACCCAAGGGCGTCTTGAGAAGTTGAAGGTGGCGTTCTTTCGCTTGCTGGCGCTGGACGGAGGTGTCGCGCATTACCCGTCGTCAGTGTACAGCACTTTTGTATCGCTCTGGGTCGATGCGCTGTTCAGCACCAATTCTCCGACCAGCATTCCGACGCATTTCCCGAACCGTGTGAACTTCTCGAGTCAAGGAGAAATCGAAGACCGGATCGTGATCCGGTCAGAGCGCACGATCAGCTCGAAATGCACCAATTTGCAGTCTTCGAAGGTCATCACGCAGTTTCTAGAGACACTTGTGTATCGGAAAGCGCTGGATTCGTCGTGGGAGCGCGAGATGGACGCAGCGCATACGTGCTGCATGTACGCGACAGATCTGCTTTTCCAGCTTTTGTGCACATCTGTGACTACTGGTCGGGCTGCGAGTAGCGGGCGAAGAGGAGCAGCTGGCGACAATGACAATGAGTACATTGAACGCAAGCTGAAAGCCGTCGTCGACTTGCTTCTGGAACGTGCGATCCCGTGCTGTGGGATCCCGAGCGATGAGGTGTACAAGGAGACGTTGCCCAACCGGTCGAGCTTTGACATGGACTTGCGCACGGAGCAGTGGCTGAACCATTTCCCGGCTTTCTTGCCGCTGTTGCGTGCCGCAGTCACGACCTCTGCGTCGATCAACTCGAACCAGAGTCTGCGCCTTGTGCCGCTGGTCAAATCTGCGCTCATCGTTCTGCTGGGCCACTGGAACAGTGTGAAAGGAGAGCTCTCGCTGGAAAACATGGATGTGCCTCCGTACATGCGCAACCGGAACCAGCTCGCGCTCACCTGCGAGCTCGTGCAGATCCTCCGCCTCACTGGGTGGCTTCCAGCTCCATTGGGCAGAACAGCTGAGCTGCTCCCGCTGACGTCGCCCGCCGATATTCGCGGCATTCTCTTTAGCTGCTGGTTCTACTTGAGCGACCACCCGCCATCGGAGACCGCGACGGGGCCAACGCCAGCGTCGTCGAGAACAGCGTCGCCGATCTCCGCAACGTCGTCGCCAGCGGTATCGGCAGCGGGAGGCGGCGGCAACCACGCGAACGTACCGCTCGAGTTCTATTTAATCCCGCTGCGCAAGGCGCTGCACAACAACATCCGGAAGATCGGCGCCAAGTACCCACTGTACATGTGCTGATAGAGCGGGGAGGCTGCTGAATTATCAACCTGAACGTCTTGGACGTCACAAAGAACCAGAATGTGTCAGCCATACAAAACCAAGCAAACTTGTTTTCTTTTTACACGTCAAAGCTGTTTTCTTCCCTTAGTCAAATCACTATTAATGCACTCACTCCTTCCTTCCTTCTTCTTCAACAGCCCCGTCATTACAGCGCCAGAGCCACAACAGCAGCAAGCGAGAGCACCGAAGCCGCAACGCCCGCAGCGCTGGTCATGAACGCGCTGCTGGTCTTCGAGTCGCCGCTCGAGGAGGAGGACGACGACGGCTTGGTCGCAGCTTCGGTGTCGCTGTTCGTCGGCGCTTTCGTGTCGCCAAGCGCCGTGGCCTTGCCAGTCTTCTTGAACGCGTTGGACTTCTTGCCGTTGCAGACAGGCTGCACCACCGAGCACGACAGCGTCTCCACTGTGTTGTGACACATGACAAGATAATCAAGAAGTGTTGTGAGCTTTTCATCTGCATTCATAGTAGCAATACGACGTGAGCTTCACAAAAGCAACGTACCCTTTGGAGTGCTGGGCAGGTCCGTTTTGATCGTGGTCGGGCAGGTCAGGATCTCGTCGCGCTTGGGCGTGAAGCTGTCGAGCGTGACCGTCGAGTTCTTCGTAGTCGTGTATGCCTTCTTGAGGTTGTCATACTCCGGATACGGCGTGTACTTGCACATGGTCTCGACGTTGTCGCAGTTGTCCGGCTGGAAGTATCCGACGCCGAACTTGCCCTCATCCTTGGTCTTGGAGAGCTCTGTATGAAGCGTGAGTACAAATACAAATGGTCAGTTAGTGATCAAGACTCAATGGCAAACAACACCCACAACTTCCACAACGAAGCAGCACTCACTCTTGGTGCCCGCGAGGTTGGCGATCTCGGTCGTGAACTCGAACACGTTGCCACCGACGATCACGTCGGTCATCGTCGACTCCTCGTTCATCCACTTGGCGTCCAGGAACGAGCGCTGGTTCTCGAACCCGTCGATTGTGTTGGTGCCCTTGTTACAGCCAAACTCGCCAAACATGAGTACGCGCGAGTAGCCCGTGTCCGCGTAGTCCTTCATGAGCGTGATGAGCCCCGTGGACTGCTCGAACTTGAGATGGGTCGTCGGGTCGCACTCCACGTACGGGTTCGAGCCGATCCACTCGGCGCGCGTGTTCTCGTCTGTGTCCACGGCGCAGTCGTAGTACTGCAGCCACTGGCCGCGCGGTGGGATGTCTGCAATGTCCACGCCGATCGGCACCTGGCGCAGCGAGCCCGCGCAGCTCGACGCGTACTTGCGCGCGTCGCGGATCATCGCCTTGACGCACGGCGCGACGGTCTTGCCCTGGTCGCCCTTGATCGACACCAG
>JAADVN010000764.1:0-13551 GCA_023335535.1 Globisporangium spinosum | reverse complement strand
CGCGGCGTCGAGCTCCCAGGGCAAGTTACTCGCCGTAAGCACGAACACAACGTCGCTAGTCTTGGAGAGCCCGTCCATCTGGATGAGCAGCTCGGTCTTCATGCGGCGACTCGCTTCGCGCTCCTGGCCGCCACCGCCAGAGTCGTGCTGCCCCATGGTGGAGTCGATCTTATCGAGGGAGATCGTCGACGGCGCGTGGTGCCGCGCGAGCTCAAAGAGCATGCGGATGAGCTTCTCCGAGTCCCCGCGGTACTTGCTGACGATCGAAGACGCCGAGATATTGAAGAGCGTGGTCTTGCACTCGGTCGCCACCGCCTTGGCGAGCATCGTCTTGCCGTTGACAGACGGACCAAACAGCAAAATGCCGCGCCACGGAAAGAGTAGCCCCCGGAACTGCGGGTACTTGAGCGGCATCACCACGACCTCTTTCAGCAGCCGCTTGGTCTCGTGCAGCCCGATGACGTCGTCCCAGCGCACGTTCGGGTTCTGGAAGATCTCGCGCGTGGTCGTCTCGGCGAGCGGCCGCAGCTCCGAGTCGTGCATGAAGCTCGACAGCGGCTTGATTACGCGCTCTTCAATACTCTCTTCCGGTTCGTCTTGTGTTACTGGGGCTTTCTTGCCTGGCTTCCCGTGCTTTCCTGACGCTGTCTGCGCAGGCTTTTGGCCCACAAGCCCCAGGTCGAGCGAGTCGTCTTCCGGGTTTAACTGCGTTGGTGCCGACGATGACGCCGACGGTCCTCTTGTCTTGGACTTTGCATCAGCAGATGATGACGACGAAGTCGTAGCGCCGGAGCTGTTCGCGATCGCCTTGAGCGCCGCGTTGTTCTCGACGCGCGCCTCGACGGGCATATGGGGAGACGAGTACTCGTTACGCTTGTTGCGCTTCTCCAAAACCGCCTTTTTACTGTTGTTGTTACTACTGTTGTTGTTATCACTGGAGGAAGACCGCGCTTCGTCCGGCGAGAGCCACCGCACGAGCTTGGGCTTATTCCCAAACTTCATCTCCTGGTACTCTTCGTATTCCTGGATGATGCGCAGCAGGTCGAGGTTGTCGACCACTTCGAACTTGGAGATCGCGAAGCCCGCCTCCTGCTGGAGCCTCTCCGCGGTCGCGAGGTATCCGTTCTCGGCGTAGTACTGGAGCATCAGGATCAGCACGTTGCGCTTGTGGTCGATCAGCCGCTTCTCTTCCTATAGTGCATTGCATTTGCATTCAGATTGGTTAGTGGCATGTTCACCATGGATGAGCCTCGCTCACTGGAGCAGCTAGCAATACAGGAGTAGCAGAGAGCGGTCGACCGTACCGCGAGTCGGCTCTCGTTTTGCACCTTGAGCTGCATCAACGAGCTCATCGTGACCGGCTGACTGCTCAACGAGGCTGCGATATCAGTCGATCAGCTGGCTTGGTGCGTGTGCTCTTCGCTGAGAGTTGACGACAGACACGACATGCCCGACACGTTACTGCCGTCTTCGTATAAATAGATACTGATTGTGGTCCATGTGAGCTGCTAGAATAATGCGGAATCGCGAATATTGCACCAAAAAAAAGAAAAGAAAGCAAAAGCAACACAAGGAAGACACAATGGAGCAGATCCATGAACACGTCGTGGTCACGACGTCCCAGTGCGCGCTCACGACCGTCGATGGAGCGGCAGCAGCAGCATCGCTATCGCCAGCGTCGCCGTCAGCGTCACGCACGACGGCGCTGCAGTTTGCGGTCGTCAACACGGGCTTCGACGCCGTCACGTTCAGCGCCGACTTTCGCGCGTCCTCCAACATCCGGCTGCAATTCCCACAACAATCAGCGCAGGCCTTACGATCCACTCAATCTACCAGCGGTGGTGGCGACAACGACGGAGCATTGCGAGATGGTGATGATTCACTGCTGCTGTTCGACTGCCACGTGGCTCCACTTGAGCGGAAGACGCTCGTGCACGTGCTCAAAGTGGCCGGGAAACGCGCGTTCGTGCGCGTACAGTTCACACTGAAGCACGCCTCATCGCCAGCAGTGCAGGAGATTGAACAAGCTCAACGGATCAATGAACAAGCGCTGGATCAAGCGATCAAGTGCGCACAGGACAGGTGCTTTGCGAACAACAACAGCTTGCCAGCGCATCGTCTGGACAATACGCCGGAATGCGTCATGAAGCGCTGCTGTGCCGATATCAATCAATTCTTCAGAGCGCACGGGCGAGGCAATGGTGGCGACGGTGACGCTCGGTTTGTGGACACGAGCTTTCCGCCCAACTTGAGCTCTCTGATCGGCCGGAAGGATGCCAACGAGGTCAAAATGGACGACACAAGCGCAGCGCTCTACTCGCTCAGCTCATGGAGGCATCTGCACGATATCATGGACACCTCGTGGACATTTCGGTTAAAGAACAACAAGCGGCAGCTACTGCCTCAGTCACCAGCACAAAGCAGAGGATCGACGATGGGTTTGCCAGCGCTAACGGAGTTCAAGTCTCCGCTGCCAGGACAGGATACTTTGCTGAGTGCGCTGGCATTTCTTTCACTAGACAAAGAGAAGTGGCTCAAGCAACTGTTTCAAGACCAGGCACCACCACTGGATACCGACGCGATACAAGCGCTCGGAGCGATCGGCGTAAGGATCTGCGACCGAGGCATGCAGTGGAAGCAAGTGGTGGTCGATCTCTTCCAGCCAGCATTCCCCATCGGCTCGTCGGGACTCATGTCGGTGAATGTACCAGCCAGTGGGGAGGTCTATGGGATGATTGTACAGAAGGCGTACGCGAAATTGAAAGGCAGCTACGCGGTGATCGGCAGCATTCCGAGTATTACGATCCTCAGGGAGCTCACGGGCTTACCATGGTACGAACGAAGCAGCGCATTTGTGTCGTGCTTGCTGACTGTGTGTGTGTTGTGTTCATTTGCCTGTTTACTGACAAGTGTGTTGTCTTTGGCGTGTCATCAAAACAGGGTGAATATCTATCGGCTCTCTAGTGAGCAAGGCAATAACCATTCGAGCAGTCTCCATGCAGCAACACAGCAGAAAACTCTCCAGCGGTTAATTTGTCGACACCATCGCCACCGCCGATCAAAGAAACACGCAGACAGCAGCTCCCGACAGTCGTTCGTGGTGTCGTTTGGGAGAATCGGAGACCATCACTGCGGATTCCCGGTGCTGACAGGAGATAATCAAGAGGGTATCACGCTTCAGGACATCGACAACAACGTCAGGAAAGCGCTGAGCAGCTCGTTGGAATCTGGAGACCCTGGGAATGGTGATGCTGGGGTTCCTGGAGACGAGCGACTGGCGGCTCAATGTACCTGGGAGGATTTCTTCCAGCTCGAGCCGCATGTGTGGATGCTTTTCGCAAACCATTACGAGGCGAGACGCAAGCGAATCAAGTTCATCGATGCGAACGGTGAAGATGGTGATACCAGGACAAGGTCAGCAACCTGCCTGCAGTTCGCGTTCAGCGTCGCAGAGATGACAAGTTTGGTGATTTCAACGCAGCTTCAAGGGAAAAACATCGAATCTCGCCATCAGCTCACTGTGGACGTCGTCAACCACGATTACTCGCTTACAAGGATACCAGCCGAGGCGACAAACGAACTTGCCGGCTCAGAGCTCCAAGTACGTCAACATGTTGTGTATTTTCGTGTGCTTGGCATGAAAGCTTCAACTGTGCACTCTGTCTAACATGACTCTGTGTACGTACCATCTTGATAGTTGGTGCTTGCGCTTGGAGCAGGAGAATACATCCTGGCAGTCAATATCGAGACCAGACAAGTGCCACCGACTGCCAAAGTCTCCCAGCAATCAGATCTGCTCACGAGCCAGGACGCAGAGCAGAATCTCCAGCTGTTATTCGACTGCATCGATCAGGACATGGACGGCGCGATCTCGCTCCAAGAGCTCCAGGCGTTTTTCGAGATGCATGAAGATTCGCACGAGCCATTGCACGGTGGCGAGCATGGGGGACCCACGAGTCTCGAGGCGCGGTTTATGGACCACTTTAGCAGCAGCAATGGCAATGTGTCGTCATCCGATTTTGGTAAAGAGCTGCTTGTCGACGATTTGCGAGACGTGTATCACCATTTAGCAGCTTTTGACGACGACGACAAGCTGAATGAGCTTGCGCGAGATAAGCACACGCAGCGATACCAGGAGTTCATTTGGAGCGATCTCTGCGTCCTGCTACTCTCATATCAAACGAAGACCAGCATCAATAATCACCACCAGGGCCAGCGTGACACTCGCCAACTTATTAGCAGCATCCGTGCTGACAAAATCGAGGAGCTCCGGTGCTGCGTCCACTCGGACACGCCGCTCGTGAACTTTGTGCAGCTGCCCACGCCGTTCTCACCCAGAGAGCGAAGCAGTTTATACACATTGTAAGTTTTTATTATATAATTTGTTGCGCTTCTTCCTTTTTTTCTCTCTTTTCCTGTTTACGACTGGGGGGAACCAAATTGTATCAGCAACTTCATCATGGTTTTCTTCTTTCTTCAGCGTCGTCCGTCATTTCTTGCTCTCTTTTTTCATACTCGACGCGAGAAGCAAAGAAAGACACCATAACATTCTCCATCTCCAATTCTTCTTCGCTGCTCTCTCTCTCCATTGTTCACTCGCTCGCTCGCCACTCTTCTTCTAAAATGATGTCATAAATCTGTGACGAGCTCCTCGCCAATAGCTCCATCTGCTTTGTTTCTCTCAAGACCGTCGACCAGGTTCTTCCGTTCGTTCACTCATTCTTCTCGTTCTCTGTTCTCCGCTTCATCCGCAAAATCCCCTTCCATACAGCCTGCCGGTCATCGTCTTCATCAACAGCAGCATCGCCATCGTCTCGCACACATAGATAGCGTTGTCTATGCGAGCTTGACGCGCTTCTGGAACTCCTGTGTCAGTTCGTCGAGCGAGATGTCCGGGTTCGCCTGGAAGTAGTCGAGGAACCCTTGCGCAGACGCCGCCTTCTCGGCGTCGGGCGCCACGGCCGCCGCCTGCGCCGCGTCTGTTGCCTGGTACACGATGTTCTCGGCCTCGTACTGGAGCTCTTTCTTCTCGTAGTACTCCGGGTCCGCCGCGCGCCGCATCAGGTTCAGGAACTGGTCGTACTCGCAGCACGCCATGAGGATCTGCACGAAGAACGACAGCCGCGTGTGGCGCTGGCGCTCCTCCGACAGGTGCATCTCTTCCTCGCAGCGCGCGTTGTACTGCTCCATCGTGAACCCTCGCTCCGTTAGAAACGCTGTTTGGGAAAACACACACACATAATAACAGCAACAGTGCGTGAGATAATTGATCGATCGATCAGCCACGTAGCTTCTCGTATTAGCTGTATGCACACAGCCACACACAGTACACACACAATATACATCACACATCACACACGCGCATGCACACTTACCCTCGATATGCGCGTTCGCCGTGTCGATAAAGTGGATGTGGAGCTCCTTCCAGGACGCCTCGACCTGCACGAGCTGCTCGGCGGTCGGGCCGCCGCGCGTCATCAGCACCTTGAACTTGTCGCCGTGCTCCTCGCAGAACGCGTCCACCGAGTCCTGGAACGACTCGCTGCCGACGAACGCCGCCACCCACTCGAGCACGTCGTCGTCCTTCTCCATGTCCTTGATCAGCGGCGTCTCGTAGCGGCTCAGCAGCTCGATCGCGTCAAAGTGCGCCATCCTGTCTGTCTGTCTGTCTGTCTGTTATCGATGGATCTCTCTCTGTGTGCGTCTGTTGAAGGCGAGCGGTCTCTTGAATAGCGAGCGCGAGCCGGAATGCAGGAAGCGACAGAGTGGGCAAACGGGCAGTGGCGCTTCGCTTGAAGGGGGAAAAGGAAGGAGGAGAGAGCAGATTTGCTTGTCTGCTCTGCTAACGCTGCGTCTTGCTGCTTGCTTGCGCCTTGAGCTTACTTGTCTGCTGGGCGTTGTCGTGTCGAGCTCACTCACTCTCTCAAGAGAAGAGAAGCAGAAACAGCAAAAAGATCCCTTTTTGCCAATAATCAAGAGAAAATAAATAGCTCTTTTTTGTGAGTGGTACACTATTGAAGATAAACCTGCAGCGCATACACACAGTGTACTGATTGTATAAACCGAGGCGATGTACACGCTGTGTACAATGTATTCACGAGAGATAGAGAATGAGGTTTTATATGAAATGAAATTTAGGGCAATATTTACAAAATATATGCGCAATGAAGGGCGAACTCGTTATTATGGTCACACAAAAGTCGACTTTTCGAGGTAGGTTAACCGAGAATTCGACGAGAAAGCAGCGCTTTTCAAAATATTAGTCCGTTATGATTCGCACATTATTTTGTGGCGTGCTTGAACGTAGGAATGTGAGCATGAGGACTTTTTAGCCAATCGATCACGCTCAGAGTTCTTCAACAAATATATAAACAAGGGAATATTTTCCACCAAACCGTACACATTACACCAACACCTGAAAAGCTCTCTTTACAACTCAACTACAGCAAGCATTACCCGCTGAAATATTTTGGCTGCGCGCAATAAAGAGACACACAACCGTACCTTAACGGCCAGATTGACTTGGGAGCTTTCAGGTCATCATCATAAAATAACTCTATGGCGATGAATGGCTGAACGCTCAAATTACATATGAAGCTCCGACGCGCTCATTCCAACAAAAGCCACGCTAAACACTACTGAATAGCAAACAAGGAACTTCCATAGTACCCCTTGGCTGGCTATCCTGTATTCGAGTACGAATTTATACGGAGCCGTGAAAAAGAAATATAAAGCAGCTTGATGAACATTCATAAGCTGCTTAATACATTGAACAGAATTTTATACAATACAGCATATACAGCCGGCCAATTTGGCGAACCCTACTACGTAGCTATGCATGCACTTCAGTGGTCGATTCTATCGTTGTGATGTAGCTCAAGCTCCTATTGTCCAGAAGTGCGTCTCGTCGCCATTGCTACCGCTATTCCTCCCTCCGTGCACTCGACCGCACTTCGAGTGTTTCATTCGCATTTGTGCCCAACAGCGCGAAGCAAATGCCAATTTTCGAGATGTCTCTAAAAGTGTTTCGACTTTTCCTATCAAATCGATGCTGTGAATTCGAATTGATAAACATGAGCATTTTCTACCAACGTTTAATTAGTGAAGAGTCACATGCTATGGGTCGGCGACCATTGAGGTAGACCTTCATGCATCTGTTGGCTTCCATATGTGTATGGTTTAGCCAATCCACATTCACACGCTCGAGTCAACACCAAGAGCCAAAGCTCAAGCAGAAGCCCATGCCGGAGACCGCGAAGAGCAGCAGCGACGCGCTGTCGAGCGAGATCACAGAGCAGGAGTACCGCAAGATCTCGTCGCGGCCGCACCCCAAGTACAACGACATGATCGCCGAGGTGTGCACCGAGACGATCGAGATCATCGCCATGGCGTGGGGACAAGCACATGCCCATGAAGAACTACGAGGCGGCGGCGCAGCTCATCAAGCAGAGCATGGACAAGAAGTTTGACGCGTCCTGGTACTACTTCATTGGCGAGGGCTACGGCTTCGACATCAGCTACCAGTAGCGCCACATGCTCTACCTCTACGTCGGCGAGATCGGTGTGCTCGCCTACAAGTGCTAATGTAGAAATGAACCTACGCAGAAGTTGGAACGAACATACCAATGCGCTGCGTCCAGTGTTGAATGCGTTGTTCATTCTTAATTTTCTACTGGTACTAGTTGCTGTTACAATTGCTGTTATTGTTGATATTGCCACTGCTGTCATACTGCTGGGGCTGATTACTATTATACATCGCATGCCGTTTTGATCGCATGCAAACCGCTAGAGCGTATCGGATTCGCCGTCTGTGGATGCGGGTTTCCTAGGACTCGCGCGCTTTGTCTTCTTCGTCGTCTTGTCCTTCTGTGGCTTTTGGATCTGCTCGTCCGCGTCGCTCGTCGCGAGGCTCATAAGCTTCTTCTCGCGCGGCGTCAGCGATCTCCTCACGGGTACGGCTGTGTATCCAGGAAGCGCGTGTAGCGCATCGCGCGCCGCTGCTGCTGCTGCTCTACGCCTCTTGAGCCAGAGCGTGACGCCGCCCAGCAGCAGCGTGACTCCGTAGCAGCCCGCCGCGAGGTAGCAGTTGCGCTCGGCGTCGCGCGGATCCACATGCAGTCCGTGCACGAGCTGCGGCTGGAAGTGCAGCACCGCGCCGAAAACTGGCAGCAGCACCACGCCCGCGAGCGACACGGCTAGCAGCACGAGCAGAGAGCCGCCCATTTCGTTCGAACTACGATTTTATCGCTCCTCTCGTGTCTTCCTTCAAGCGCGATCGAGTTTGTGAAGTGAACATGCTGAGCTTTCTCAACATATTGAATTGAATAGCTGCCACGTTTTGGGGACACTTTGCTGTCATTTTCAGCCACTCATATGATTTAAAATTTATTTCACCCAATGAAACGAGATTATGGAGGCTGCTCCTCATGGGTTAACTCTCCATCGCTTTGAAGCAGACTCAGGACACGCGCCGCAGAGAAACGAAGGTGAAGAAGTACTGGGACTACGTACAGGAACGTAAGGAGGTGAGGATCGACGGCAAGCGCGTCGCCGAATGGGAGGCGGAGCTGAGCGCCTACAACAGGAAGACGACCGACTTCGAGTACTTCAAAGCCTACGTGAAGAAAAAGAACGAGGTGAACAGGTGTCTGAGCCGAGTGTACAATGAGTACATCTTCCGGGAGCTGAAGCTGGGGGGCTACGTGCGTCGCCAGATAACAGAAGCTCGGCTCCTGAAGCGGTTCGAGGAGCTGTTCGGAAGCGGAGTAGACACGATCATCGCGATCGGGGATTGGAGCCAGAGGCAGTACCGCAGGTTCAAGGAGCCCGTCAAGGGCAAGGGCTTTAGGACGATGTTTCGAAAGGCGGGCTACGATGTGTACCTGGTCGATGAATTTCGCACCAGCAGCAGATGCAGCATGTGCGAACAGGACGAGTGCGAGACGTTTCGGAAATGCGAGAACTCTCGACCATACAGGAGCGGCATAATCTTGCGTCACGGGCTAGTCAGGTGTATGACTTGTTCCAGGCTGTGGAACCGAGATACGAACGCCGCGTCGAGCATCTGGAAGGCGGCGAAGAGCGCGATCCGAGGCGAGGGTCATCCCGCGTATCTTCAAAGGGTCTCAGTGGGGTTTCGTCGGTTCCACACACACGATTGACAATATGTTAAGCAGACAGACATATCCAACACCTTCGTAATGCATGCGATTAAATTAATGAACGGCCCAATATCTGCGATGGAAGCGCCAGCAGCTACTACGTTGCAAATGAACCCAACGCTGAGGAGGATGGATATAGAGCCAATTAGCGCCACTGCCGATCCCTGTTTCTTTGTTCTTCATTACGCCATGGCGCGCGTAGTCGGCGGAGCCTTGTGGTCGCGGAAGCTCTTGAGCTCCGATAGGCGCACGAAGCGGTGGTAGATGAGCGGGTTGAGCTGGCTCAGGCGCGACGGGTGCTCTGCGAAGCACACGAAGAGCGTCTTGATCACAGCTGCGACCACGTTCGTCGCCAGCGAGAGCGTCGTATAGCAGAGCGTGAAGCTCGCGAGCCCGAAGAACACGGCGTGGCTTGACTGCGACAGCGCCGAGATGCACATCGCGCACATGACGCTCGCCCAGCCATTCGCGCCGAGCAGCAGCAGGCGGCTCGTCGGGTCGTCGTCCACGATCGCCTCCACGCCGCGCGACTCGATCAGCAGCCACGCGTCGTGCGCCGCCACGTAGAACGGCTTGCCGTAGCCCGCGATGTGCACGAACGAGTACTTGTGGTACGTGCGGATGAAGTGCTCGACGCGCTCCGAGCGCAGCGCCGACGACACGGAGAAGAACGAGAAACGCTGCGAGAGCACTGACTCATCCCGGCGAGCCCAGCGCACGACGTTCCAGATCACGTGTGCCAGCGGACAGAGCAGCGAGCCGATGCAGATCGAGCCGAACGAGCTCGAGAGCGCCGCCTTGAGGAAGTGGCCCACCACGCGGCGCTCCATGGCAGTGGAGCCTGGGAACAGTGAGCTGCCTCGATCGTCACTGCTGCTATTGGAACTTCCCTGGTCCTGGCCGTGGTGGTCCGATGGCGAGTCGTGGTCCGAGATGTCCCTCTCGTTCTCAGGCGACGGCGAAATCTCGAATGAGTCGTCTCGATAATACCAGATCATGGTCGTGCCTGAGACCACGACCGTCAGGATGTTCTTGAGGATGTTGGACGTCCAGTAAAAGTGCAGGTACAGGTACAGCATACTGAAGCTCCAGGGCGAGACCGCGTCCTCGCCCACGCCGCCCACAAACGCGATCGTCGTGCACAGCCAGCTCGCCCAGATCGTGTACACGATCAGGATCCCCGCTGTCACTAACCCCAGCGACGGATGGCGCGCCAAAAAATCCACGACGAGCTCAAAGAGCACGGCCACAAAGTCCAGTCCGTTCTTGGTCTTGATCATCCACAGCAGGTCCGTCACGAGCGCGAATGTCACGAGCACGCCCAGGAAGAGCGCGTCGCCATTGTCCATCGACAGCAGCGTTATCGCGAGCACGAGGAATCCGACGCTGGAGAACGCACATGAGCCCTGCAGGAAGCGCATCTTGGAGTAGAAGAGGAACAGTAGCAGCCAGCCGACGCCGAAGAGGATGTTGATCACGCACAGCGACCGCAGCGCCACGCCAATGCCACCGGCGTTCAGCGTCGCAGTGGTGGTGGCTGGAGCTTCAGTCTCAGTCTCGGTTGTCTCTGCAGCAGCACCATTAATAACAGCCGAAACGACAGCGACCGCAGCTTCGCGCAGCATCCGTCCTGCGCCGCCTTTCTTAGCCTCGTCGTCGGAATCGTGGTCTGCACCATCGCGGCCCTCTCCTCTACGGATAGCGTTCGTGGCGATGAGCATGAAGAGCGCGTGGGTGATGTACACGCCGATGAACGGTACGTCGCGGTATGTGATCGGCCCGTTGTTAAGCGACGGCAGCGGCCGCGAGCCGCTTGCGCTGTCGGTCATGGAGGGCGGAATGAGGCTGTCCGAGTCGCCGCCGTCCACCATGGGCGAGAGCGCCAGGTCCTCCATCTCGGGGTCGCTGGGCGACGCGTCGGCCGCTCGCAGCTGCTGGTCTGGGCCACGGCCGTCGTCCGCGTTGATGCTCGCCGTGTCGATGCTCAGCGCCATCTCTCTTCTCGGCTTCTCTTCTCGACTTCCTTGCGCTTTTGTTTGGCTCTTTGGACGCATCAGTCAGCCAAAAAATATGGGCTTTTTCCCCCCAATGTCTATTTTTGAATAATTGCCGATTCTGGCCACCTTTGCCAGTACCGTAAACAGTAATATAGCGACACCAACCTCGTACTTATCGTAAACATCCATACAACCACACGTACACAAGACTTTGTACCCGTCGATTCTCCAATGTGGACCGTTGCAGACAGCAAGCACAAAACGATTCGAGATCATCCAAACAGTGAGAGTGGCGAGCGGATTGAGAACAGCACCAGCACCAACACTGCAGATCAATAGCCAGGGTGCAAGCTCTTTCATTGAATTGTTGCATGATCACAACAACAGCAACTGCCCACCTCTTCCTTCTCCTCCTCAAGCAATCGCCCACTGCTCTGGGCCGTAATGTCCGTGCTCTCAGTGCCGTCACTGTCGAGCCATTCTGGATCTCGTGCATCCCGAATGGACGGGCACTCGGCGAGGCTTCAGAGCTTGGATCACTTGAGCGTTCGTGAATACTAGTACACTTCAATCTAGAGTCCAGATCTCTTGTTTCTGTACCTCCTGTGTGAAGTGTGGCTCCACTTGATTGGGTGGAGCCACGTCGATCCTGTGGTTGAGAGGAGAGAGTGAACCAGTTTGCGACAGAACATATATATCAGGTTGGCCTTACGAGCGTAAAGATGTTTCGATGCCTCTCGAGAGAATTGTCAGATTCAACACACAGGTGGGCGATCAAAACATGATATACAGCACAGAATCTGTATGTGTTGAAGTCCATCAACCTGAGTTCTCAGCAATCATACAGCGGAGTGACCATTTCCAGCAATGATCCCAAGAATCCACCACCTACAGACAAGATCTCTCAACCCAATGGGGTCGTCTGCTGGCTGGGCCACCAGCACCTTAAGGATGGAGTCTTTCTTTTTGAGGGCAGCCGACGCGCACACTTCGAGCACTTCGAAGTATTGAAATCAGTCAACAGGATTGGGTTCGCCAACACACCTTGCCTGGTTTGGCTACGGTAGTAATGAGGTCCTTCACTAGTGTAGCGAATATCGCTGGGTCCTGAGGTTAGCTCCTGCATTTTGCTCGCCGGTAGCATTGTTTTGTCATTCTGCAATTCGCCTTCTCCTTCCACAAGCAACAAGCTACTACCCCACTCACACTTCACCACTCGATCTGGTACAGTCACATCATGAAGACCAGCTCGTTCCTGCTCGTATGCGCTGCCGCTGGCGTCGCTCTCTTCAGTGTGCCGACGGCGCTCGCAGCCGCTGCAACCCCTGCCGCCGAGAAATGCGATGTCGCGATGCTCACTAGAACGCTCCAGCCGCTTCTGGACAATGACGATTTGCAGCGCTGCCAAGAAGATTCCGGGTTCGACTTCTTCCCAGCTTCGGAACTCCCTGACGAAGAACAAGTTGCGGACCTCTGTACGAGCCAGGCGTGTCAGCGTGCTTTCATGCAAATCGCCGCGGCTGACCTCCCAAGCTGCGAGCTGGACTACGAAGGGCTGGTCTTTAACGTCAAGGACACGGCCAATATTTTGGCGGCCATGTGCCAGGCTCCTCTAAGACAGTAAGTCCACCAATTGATTTACTGGACGCTCAACGACTACTGTACTTCGACAAGTACTGGGAGTACAAGAGCGCGTGTATGAATGGATTAAATCGTGGATAATCAACACATTTCGTCATTGAATACTATTAAGTGTATTGTTGGTATAGCGGGTGATACGCTCACCGGAGGGGGCGACGCCACACTTGCCGGACTTATAGTTACTCGCGTGGGTTGCCACCACTTACAATATAGTAAGCACCGACAAGAGCGGTGTGGTCAGTCACCAAGACAACGGCACAACAGTAGAGGATCTGTGGCGATCTGCCTGCTCTTGATTCGCACTTACTTTGCGTCCCATACCGAGATCGCCACGATCTGTCATTGACGCTAGCAGTGCATTCAAAGATGCAAGCAATAGAGAAGGGAACTACACAATGCACCTTTCGAAGACCGTGCTATAGTCAGCGATTTATCAGATACATTGCTTGTTGCCTGGAGGGCAACGCATCTAGAAAAGATTTCAATACTATCATAGGCAGTGCAGAGAGAATCGTTTTTTTGCTCGTTGGACACAGAAAAACATGATGGATTATGGGAGAACCTGGGAGAAAGCATCTTCAGGGACGACACGTGCCCGGAGCTAGAACTCGCCCCCTAGGATGTCCTTGTTCATACTCTCACTACTGCTCGATAGTACTATTGAAGACCTGACCATCGATGCTGGTGCCATCCTCTTCAAGCGAGCGTCCGCTGTTCTGAGCGGTGATGTCCGTGTTCTCGGTGCCGAACTT
>JAADVN010000763.1:0-13552 GCA_023335535.1 Globisporangium spinosum | reverse complement strand
TCACGTACCAATGCGAGCTCCGACTCGGCGGCGGTTCGCGTTCTGACCACCTTTTCGTGTAGTTCTTGAGCGTACGCGTCGAAATCACGAGCCACCGCGGACGGAGACTGCTGGCTCATCGCTTGAATCTCCACTTCGACCGAGTGCAAGCGCGCAAGCTCGTCACGGAGCTCCTGAATTTCCTGCTTCTGCTGACGCAAAGTTTCCTATCACAAAGTAAACCACAGATACCACAATCCAATCCACCTTGTTAGGACCAAGCAAATGTATGCTGGTTAAACAGACGATCATCCTCTGAACCTTCTTCCGCCGGCGGTAGCGCCGAGACGCCTCTTGCGTCCGCATTCGCTTCTTGAGTTGCTCGAACTCCGCATCGTTCAGCTCCACGATCGATTTCTTCGCCGAACGTCCATCTTCCAGTGGATCCCCAGTTGGCACAGACTGCTTTGAAACCGGGCCAGAGCTTCTGTCAACCACAGGCATTCCACAAGAACGAGTTAGAAAGTGCACGGCAGGCGACAAAGTCTAGAATTTGCACGACAGCCCATTTGCTACCTACCCCAGCAATTCTGCACCAGAGCGCCGATCAGGTGGTTTGTCTCTGAAGACAGAGGCAAAGTTCATTCGCACGGGCGACGACGTCTGGCAACTCATCAAGGACCCGATGTCACTCATCGAGTGGTTGAGTCTGTCACCATCACCGCCAACGCCTGGATTCACTGAGAATGCTAGTGGCAGAGGCGGCAATGATGCTTTTGTCATCTTGGGACTGTAGCTCTTGTCCTGTTTACTCCCGCAGTGCTGACCTGGCACTCCACAGTCTTTTGCCTTCGCCTTCGTCGTTGTCGCGCCGTCTCTTCCAGAGTAGTGATGCTCCTTCTTGCTCTCTTCGTCGCTGCTGCTACTGTGGTCCTGGAGCAGGAGCGCGAGGATCTCATCCATCATGTTGGCGTCCGCCAATCCCTTGGAGCCTTGAGAGCGCGACACGGACTGTTCGCTTGTTCTGTCCGTGCGCTGAAAAGCCATCATGCAATGGCGCGGTAACTCGAAAAGTGGCACGACGCCTGCCGTAACACTGGAGACAAACCAAGCGCGCTGCTTGGCGGACCGAGTTTTTGCTCGGCGCTTGTCGCACATGGATATAGTGAAATTGTTTGGGAACCCTGGGCCAAACCGCCAATCTCCTTTCACAAAAATGCAAATGGAAACTTAAACAATCGAGCCAATACGTATTGAGAATTCTAGAAACTCGTGTCTCAAGAGTGCTTCACACAAGTCCCAACCTCAACGAGGCTGAAATCGTATTGGATGGCTCGGACCACCCGAACCTCGCCGCAGTGTTGCGTTTCAAGCAAGCAAACCTGCCGTCAATTCTAATGTCTCCCTCCTTTGGTGTTCAACGATCTCCTCGCCCCAGAGGTAGACAGGTAAGTTTACCTCCACTACCAGTTTCTTGAATACAGCAGGTACTGAGCAGGTATACCTGCAGCGAGCGTGAGCTCACACACTCGACCGACCTGTCTGTCTGTGACTGACTGCCTGTAGACGCCAGCTAGCTGGGAGACATGAGACAGGAGAGGGTCCTAGAAACGCAAATCTGTCACCAGCCATCTTGGTAAACTCTCCGTAGTATCTACCGTCTGGCCCCGGGCCAGGGAACTGTCGCTATCGGACATGACTGTCCGACTTTACGAGTTCACAGGGCAGCATGTCGCCACTAGCGAACTGCCTGCCTCGCTGTTTGTCTCAACCAACTTGGAAGTGTGTCCACAGCATACCTGCTGGCGTTGGCGAACCACATTCTGCTGTAGTCAGTTCTCTCACTGATAGTGTAGCTACGCCGAAAGCATGCTGCTTGTTCTTGCCATCGCAAAGTTACAGGAGCAGGAGTACAGAAGCGCTGAAAGATGGATCTGAGAGGCTTTACAGAAGCTGAATGTACCCCACTCTCGAAACTCAACTGTGGGCACGGCACTCCGGACAGCTTGGGGTAGTCAGTCAGAGTACCATTCATCGTCTCCAGACTCGGTCAATCACCAGATGAACTGCTTGATTTGTGACGCTCACCAATCTAAGAATTCGGTGTCGATCGCGCGCCTACATAAACGCCACGTTGCTTCACAGCAGCTTCAAGACTGAGCCTGTCTGTCCGCCGACGACGATCGATGTTTGTTACTTGAGGTCACAGTCATCACGTTTTGACACGAGACGAGGCGAGGGCTTCACAGACACTCGGCGCTGTCGTCAGTGGTGACTCTAAACGAGAATACACAGTGTAATCCCCTTGATGTTAATTTCCGTCTGGTCGCACGAACATTCGCTTCCAGCAATCAGCAAGTGTTGGCTTTCGTTCTGAGGGGTTAAATAATACTACCAGGTTTCTTTTCTTTTCACTTGGCTCGCGACTTGGTTGCCCCGCTTTTCCAACCTTTAAAGGCTCCTCCAGACTGCAGCGGCGAACCAGATGTCGGACCAGTTTGGCCTCCTCCACCGGGACTCGCGCTCGCTGTTTCGCTTGCAATTCCGAGCCGATACCGCGACGCACTCGAGCTTAGACTACTGTTTGGGCTGCTGCTCTTGCTGCTCGCGTCTGGGTATGTGCTCTTGATGTTGAACGTCCACTGCATCTCCTCCGTCAAGATCACGAGTTGTTCGGACTGCATCTTGCCGTACCCCGTGGGCGTGAACGAGACCACAAATGGCATGCCCTCCTCACTTCCATAAGGAAGCAGTGATCCCTCACCCGGATACACTGTAAAAGCGCCTGACGATCCCGCCGAGAACTCGGCGACGAACCGCGCCGATTGACGGAACTGGTTGCGCAACTGGAACGGGATGGACGACGTCTGGTTCAAACTGGACTCGATCATGATCAGGTCGTCCACGAGCGGGTCGCCGATGTCCAGGATCACCTCAAAGCGCCAGAACCTGCCGCTCTTCTTCTTGAACAACAAGTAAATCGACGGTGGACTGTTCTTCTGGTCAGAGTTGTCCTCGCCGATAACCGGAAGTGCGCTGATGCTCAATGACCGTTCCAACGCCGCAGCCGATACCAGCGCACCGAAGCGCTCAGTCTGGATGTCCCATTCCACAGTAAACACCTCTTCAGAGGGGATCATGTCCGGCGGCGCGGCCAGCAGCTCGCACGAAATTTCCTTCTCCATCGAGTCCCGCGCTTGGCAGGCAAACGTGATCGGTCGTGGATGTAGTGGTGCTTCGGCGATGCCCTGGATCGGGTACCGCCACTCGAGCTCGCCGTAGTGCTCGCTGCCGCAGATCACAATCTCGGCGCGCACCTCGCACACAAGCTGTGGGATGAACGAGATCGGCACCTGCAGGTGGCCAAAGCTCTCCATCTGCACGCGGTTTTTCTTGAGTAGGATGTCAAACACCTGGCTGCTTTCATTTCGTCCTCCGCTTGGCTTCCTTTGGATTGCACTTGCGTCATTTTTGTCAATCACAAGCTTCACCTCGACGCGCAACGTATTGGCAAACGGATCCTCGAAGGTGAACATCGGCAACGCGGCTTCGTGGACCTTGGTGGAGACCAAAATGGGCTTCATCACGCTCGGCACCTTTTCGATGCCCTTCACGACGAACTTCCAGTCTCTCACAACGTCTGGCTCAAAGAAAATGACACTCGCGGACTCGTACTCGAACAGCAACGGTGGAGTGTACTCGACAATCACAGTCACCTGCCCAAACGGCGGCAGGATCACATGAGGAGGGGGCGCGTGGGTTTTCCCAACACCAGTTGATTGACTCGGCTCAGCGCCACCACCACCACCTTTGATGGAAAAGCTGCGCGTGTTTGTGACTTTGTACTGCAGCAAAAGGTCCTTCTTGCTCGGGTTCTGGAGCAAAATCGGCTGCGAGCACACGTCGCCGACCGCACAGCACATGTCCTTCATCTCCTGCGCGGGGGGCGGGGTCGCGGCCAGCTGCAATCGGTACCAGAACCGGCCAATCTCGGCGTTTGAGAACAACACCGCGCCTTCCTGCTGTGCTGAATCCTCTCTTCCTTTGCTGCCTGTGACTTTCAAAGGCGAATAGACGAGCTCATACACGCCCGACTCCTGAGCTTCAAGCGAAAACGTCGCAGGGCCAAGCAGACCTTCGCCCTGAAGTTCAATCGCAAACGTTACAGCGTGGTCGAGCGGGTTCGCGAGACCGATTTCCACTCCAATCGCACCGCGGACGACCGCGCACATATCGAGAGTCGTCTCGGGCTCCGGCGGACCCACATTCGCTTCGATGGTGTACCAAATGTACTCTTTCGTGGCTTCGTTCGTGAACGTGATCGAGCCAAAGCACATCCTGCTCACGATCGGACTGAACGTCAGTGGGTACTTGACGCTCGCTCCGCCTGCGCTAGGGACGCTGGTGGTAGGCGCTCCTTTGACATCGCGCAGATCCGACTCGACCTTGTACTGCTGCGCACCATGTGGGTCTGTCTTAAAGCTCACGACCTCGAATTCGTGAACCACGCTCGTTCGCGCTTGACATGTGGTTACGACGTGATCCTGCGCTAAAGGTTCTCCGCCGTAGCTGCTCAGCTCAAACTCAAACTGCTGCTGTGTGGCAGGGTTCATGAGCGTGAAGCTGCTTTTCTCGTTCGAGACCCACTTTGGGGAGAACGTAAGCAGGTAGTTGACCGTTTTCTTCGCAGGCACCTGCAGTGATGATGGACCAGAGAACATGCTTCTGCTACCGCTACTGCTACTTGTGTTGTTGCTAAACAGTGCTTTGAGCATCCACGGCGTGTCGGACGGGTTCGAGAGCGGGATCTCCTGCACGATGCTATGCCGGGCGGGCGCGGCAAACTCCAGTAGCGTCTTCACATTCGGCTCTTTCACTTTCGCCTCGGGGTCGTACACGCGCAAGTCATTACTCCCGCAGACTATGTGATGCGAGCGTAGTAGCAGCTTGCGCGTGTAAGCGCCTGCTCCCTTCGGTTGGAAGTCGATGAACACAGCGTTCGGGATCACGACGGCCGCGTTATTCGACCCTGGGGTCAGCAAACGCGCTTGATTCGCCTTGGCTGGACCCTTTGAGCTAGAACCTCCACTGCTGTTGTGATCGGGATTAGACGACTGGTCTGTGCGTGATGTCGCTGGCTCGGCTTCGCCACCAGGCATCAGCGATGACGTGCTACCCCTAGTTAAGACCTTGGCCGTAGCTGCTGCATTGTTCAGTACCATTTCCTGGTGCACAGACGTGAAGGAGGAATTAAACTCTACCTGGAAGTTTGTGCGGTGCGTCTCCTCGCATTGTTTGAGTCCTTCTTTGAGCTTGGTCTTTAGATGGCCACTCGCTCGCTCGGCATAACTCACGAGTGCGTGAGATAACAGCGGATTCTTTATTGACACAACGAGTTCCCGAAGGAAATGAAACTGGTTGGCGCCATTATTTCCAGTCGCCGAGCTCTCCCCGCCAGCGGCAGTCTCGCATTGGAACTTGAGTGTATCGAGACTCGCCGGCAAGTGCACGACCGCATGGATTTCGTATATGAATTTATCAATTTTCTCGTCGAGAAAGAGCAGCTGACACTTGTACGTTCCTGGAAGCAAGGGCAGGAACTCCAACTTCACGGTCACAGAGTTCTGGTTGCAAACGTTGATGACGCCGAGCCTGGCCATCGCTGCGGTCTGCATACGGAGATCACTGCTGCTACTACTGGAACTAGATCCGCTGCTTCCAAACTCGGGCAAGAAAAACGGCTGCTGCGCGGTCATGCACCAGCTGAAGTCTGTGTCGTCGCGACCACCTTTGCTGTTCGTCTGGAGGATGCTTTTCTTGAACCCGACACTGGGCAATGTTGAAGTCCCTGCCAGCGATGAACCTGGGTTACTGTTTAAAGACAGCGGCGCCATCGTTCCGTTGATTGGTCGGCCCTTGTCCTTTTGGTTGACTGATTTCTTTCGAGATTGGGCAGCAGCACCACCACCAATGCTCTGGGAGTTTGACGCTGCTCCTGGGCCACCAAAAGTCGAGCCAAACTGGTTTGCAGGGCCGCCTTGAAGCTGCGACTGCTGTTGTTGCTGGGTCATCGACAGTTTGTACGCTGCCTGTGTGGGGAACTGGTTCTCGATCGCGAGCTCTTCGATCTTCTTCTTGTACGTATTGATTTCAATCTGAATGATCCGGATGGGCTTTCGGGAGATGACGTTCGACTCCAGTAGGAACACCATGGTCGCTCCAGATGACGACGTGGACGACGAAGGTTCTTGAATCGACTGGAATACGAAACAGGCCGTCATTTTTCTCGAGAAACATGGTCGAAACGTCACGACGAACGCCTCCGTCTTGCCTGGCTCCAGCACCATGTTGTTGGACTCGATGCTGAATGTACTACTGCTGCTGCTATTGTTGCTCCTGCTGTTGCTTCCCCCCACCATCATCAGAGTCGACCCCATCGAGAAACACTTGGTACCGCAACGCCCGGGAGCTTCGGTTCTTCAGCTCGATGCTCTATTCGATCACCTGGCCCAGCACGCCTTTGAACTCGATCGTCGCCTTGGGTATGAACTGCGGCAAAGCCTGGTTCAGGTGAAGCAGCAGCACGACCATCTCACGAGCGTTCATGTTGAGCAAGAACGCCGCTGGGTCGATACCAAAGTCTACGCCAAACGATGAGAGCGTCTGCAACAGGATCTGCGCATTGCTGCGCAGTTGAGAATCCGAGAGCGGGCGCTTGCGTTCCGCCAGGTCCAGTGGGAAATACTGGTACTCGCTCTGCTCGGTCATGAGCCTCGGGATGTGCGACGCCACCAAGTGAAATAGAAACTTGCCGTCCAGCAAATCTCGCCGGACGTCAAGTAGATGGGACTCCACAGCTGTCCCCGACACCTCTCGTCCACTCCCTGACACCTGTTGCTGAGCTTTCATGCTGTCGTAAATCCACTGCACCAGCACCATTTCCGCCTTACTGTAGATATTGCTGCCCTGGCACGCGCGAGCCGCGATCTCGGCTTTGCTTTGCTGTTGCCACAGTGCTTGCTGCTGCTGGATGTAGTTCTTCGCTGTGATCCGATACAACAGAAAGCACTTGATGACCTGGTACAACACTTCCATCTACGCATTCGAGCACACAGTTCGCCATTCTCTTTCAAGCGCGTGTCTCCGCTGAAGAAAGCGCATGCCATCGAGCCCGGGCGATGAGAAGATTGATGGATCAGCTCGCGGATCTCCGCACGCACGGATGTAGCACTCCTGGCTGAGCAAGTGCTCAGGTGGGACGTCGTGCAGCATGGCGCCGTACGATTTCAGAAACTTCAGCAGCTCGGTGTACTGCGACGTGTAGTGCGCCAATAGATCCTTCTTTGAAGGCTGGAGTCCAGATGCGCCGCCACTTCCTTTTGCTGTCTTAACTGTCGGCATCACGCCACCCCCACTGGGTTTCTTCGTGCGCACCATTTCCAATAGCTCGTACAACGGTTTCCCCCATGCGTCTGCGAAATCCGACGGGAACTTCATCACTGGGTTGCGGAGAAAGTTCGTGCTGAGGTACTGGAGGAGGGACGCGATCTCCAGGCTGCTAAACTGAGTTGTTGTGATTAGCATCTCGCTCGATGCGCCATGGAGAAGCGACAACGAGTTGCCTGTCAACGTCGCAGTGCCGTCGACAAAGCTCGCGGATGAGTCCACTTCGATGAAGCCGTTCAGCTGCTGCGATTGCTCAGCCGTTTGTCCCTGCAGCTGCTTGTCCTTTTGAGCTTCGGCGTCAAACTGTTTGGCTGGGAGCAAGTAGATCGGGAACCGCATCGAGCTGTGTGTGTAAAACTGAAACTTTGTCGACGAAGGCTCGTGCTTTCGCAGCTTCTTTGTCGAGCTTTCGCTCTCGGATCCACTGCTTCCGCTGTCTGGATGATAGCCATCACCGTCTTTGCCGATATTGTGGAATCGAATGAACTGGAAGTTTGTCAGCAGGCAGTTCTCCGTGCACCCCGCAATCGGAAGGTGGAAAATGTTGCCGTCGATGTCGAAAAACTCGATGCGTGTATTGAACACGACGCTCTTCTTGCTACAAAACCGGACTTCTACGGGGATCTTCGGACACACCATGCTCAGGATCTTCCCTTTGGGGAAATGGAGTGTGACGGGGGCTTTCGCCAGGTCGAGACGGGTTCGATACGTCAGATCCAAGTGCTCTGGATGAACAGTTTCACGCTCAAGACAATCCCCAGCGGCGCAGTCGGCAGCACGAGCTTGTTCTCACTGAAGGAGAGATGCGGATGGATGCCTTCGCCCTTGGCGCTGATGTGGATATAGAACTGGTCGTCGAGCAACAACGGGATCTCCGACGTACTCCACTGCTCTCAGAGGCGAGAAGCTCAATCGGATCTTGACTTCCTCGTCAGATGCGAGTTCTCCTTTCTCTGGCGCCAAGTGGAAGATCGCAGACGACGCGGACGCTGACATCATGTGACCGGCGCGCTTGGACGCCGCAGGGTTAGCCATCTGGATCTGCTCCAGCTACGCAGTGTCGATCTGCCACTTGATACTTTTCATGTCATTATTGGTCAGCACCAGGAACTTTGTGTACGGAACTTTGCGAATGCCTTCTCTCGTGATCACATAGCGATGGAAGTCCAACACTGCGCTGGAGAAGAGCAGTCGCGGCGGGATCGCTGTCGCTGTGATCCTCCATGCGAGCGACTTGGGGCGAGCGATCGCGCTGACGCTGCTCACTCTTGTGATCTAGATCGGCAGCATCTGGCCGTGCGAGCCTGCTCTCTTCGGCGTGAACGTCAAGTGGAACGACACGGTCGTGTTTGGAGGGATGCAAATCTGCCACTTGGAGCAAAGCGCGTCCGCATCCGAGTCCTTCTCTGGACGAGATGATGAGAACAAACGCTCTTTCTCTTTCGAGTCTATCATTAGATAAACAAATTACATTACACTGATTATGGGTGCTTTCCTATTTGCTGCTACCTATACTTTGTGTGGAATATGAAAGAATGCAGTTTTTTTGTGAGGGCCACTATTCGGTTGGACGAGTATAGTGAAATCAAGTCAAAAGTTGAAACCGGTATGACCAGGTTTTTCACTTTCTTCCATGTTTCTTGAGTGTCTGGTGGTGCAGTGGTAAAGTCTTGGTTTGGGATCCGATTGGTCACCGGTTCGATCCCCTGCGGGGTCACATTTTCGGGGAGCCGAAACGAGTCTATCATTAGAATGAACACGTTGCTAACGTCCTCGAGACGCGCGAGCAACTTTGTAGGCATGACGACTACAAACTCCTCGTTGAAAGCTGCTCCGAGGTCCAGCGAGAGACTCGCGGGGATCGTGCTGCGGTTCTCTAACGCCACGACGCGCGGCACTGAGACGCCGAG
Organism: Globisporangium spinosum; assembly: GCA_023335535.1. NCBI lineage: Eukaryota > Oomycota > Peronosporomycetes > Pythiales > Pythiaceae > Globisporangium > Globisporangium spinosum. The sequence continues at coordinate 4,217 of JAADVN010000763.1, read as the reverse complement.
CACGACGCCGTCAAACCCGATCACGCTCTGCGGAGTGATGAACACTTCAGGGACGAGTATCGTCGCGTTGATCGGGATCTTTAGGCTCTTGCCGCTGTGCACTTGGATGTGGAGCACGACGCTGCTGTCTAGCACAACGGGTTTGTGTGGAAAGATCTTCACCACAATGTCCGCGGATTCTTGCCTCAGAATGGTACCTACCGAGGGCGACACTGTGACCCCCTAGTGGAGTCGTCATGGTTGCAGGCTCAACACTCATGTAGAAAGTCGCCCAGGAGCTGCTGCTGCTGAACGACGACGCGTCGCTCGTCGCATTCGTCAGCGTGATCTTCTTCTCCTTCTCGATACCGACTGAAATCGCTCCAAAGCCCGCTTTTTTCTCCTTCGCGGTCACTTTGAGCTCCTGAATCAGCGCCTTGCACACCAAAGTCGACTTCTTGCCGCCCGTGATATCGAGCACAAATGAGCTCGCGATCCAGGATCCGCGTCCATTCTTGTCCGCTGTCGTTGAGTAACTGCAGCGAAGAAGAACCTGGGGTCGGTGGGGTGTATACGCATTGGCAGACAACCGTTGCGCCGGGGCTGAGCGAGCCGCTCAGAGGAAACACCTCAAAGACGGGTTTTACAGTCACCGCAGCTCCAGTTCCGCCTCCAGGTCCCCCAGCTGACGCTGCTGAGCTGCTCTTCTCCAACGTGGTCGTTGCCACCGTCGAGTTGCTTTTCAACGTATCCGGACGACTTGGCGCCTGGGTCTTCATCAAATTCCAAGCGAATGGCGCCGCCGAGTCGCTCGTGTTTGTCAGCGCGACCTCGAGCATCATCGAAGGATTCGTGTTCATGTAACTGAACTCAAACTGGAGCTTGCCAGTAGACAGCTCGATCACAATCGAGGCGACTTCAGCGACGACTGTGATCTCTCGGTTGTGGACGCTGTTGATCGAAAACCCGAGCTGCTTCTAGAAAAATTGCTTCTTCGTGGAGCTGAACACAAGGTCGAAGCCAACGAGCGTGCGGGGAGGTATGACCTGGGACTTGAGTTGCGTCTGCGCTGCGAGCTCCTCGAGATGGTCTCCGCCGCGTAGACGCAGACTGACCACAATGTTCTGCACGAGGCTGTTCTGGACGCTCAAGCTTTTCTTCGCCACACCGTTCACGCTGAGCTTCCCGAAATGCAGCGTCTTTGGCCCCGAGAGCACTTATTCTAGCTGATCGTAGTCGAGATTCAGAGGCACTCTACGATTTCGGCTTGCGTCGTAAGCTGGGGTTTGAACTTCTGCTTCACAAACTTGTTGTCGTCGAAGAACGTCTTGGACTTGCTGCCAGCGCCATTTGCTCCTGTCTGGCTGAGCCAAAGCGGGTCGGACTGCTGCTTTAACTCGCGCGGGAGTCGAATCATGCGCGGCTGGACTCCGCTCTGACGATCCATACCCAGGTTTACATCCCTGAAGCCGCTGAGGCTGTTGCCGTTATCGTCTTCGTCCTCATTGTTGCTGTTGTCGCTGCTCCGGGCATTCGAAATGTCGTGCTTCACTCCAGTGGTCAATCGTTTCCGCAGTTTCTCCTCTCGTTGAAGTCGGCACGCCGCTAGGTAGTCGTGGTACCCAGCCTTGTGACCCGCCCGCGTTGCCAGCTCCCTCACGCAGTAGGTCAGGTGCGTGTTGTTCGTGCCTTCAAACTCGTACTCGTCGATCGCAGCAGTGCCATTCAGCGCCGCGATCTCGAACGGCGCCATGCGGTTGAACTTCCGCTCGAGCTTGCCCTTGGTCTTATTGGCCTCCTCTGGCAGTAGAAACTTGTACTACGGCACGAAATCGATCGGAAGCGCCTGGATGGCTCCAGCGATCGGCTTGCTGGCCACGTCACCCACAGCCGCGGCTCGGCCTTTGACGTGAATCGGCACCGCCAGCACATCCTTGTTGATCGAGAGCTCCACGATGCTCTGGGACGCGCCAAGTTGCGTCGGCGCGAAGCTCGCGATGAGACTCTGCGACTGCAGCACATCCAGCCGCCCCGAGTTGGGCTTCGTGGAGAAGTGCGCGATCTTTGGAATCGAAAAGTGGACAGACAACCCAGACAGATTCTTGAGGGACAGGAGCATGTCGACACGGTCGTGGCTCTTCACGTCTCCGAAATCCAGAGCGGAGAGAGCTCGATCTTGGGGAGGAAAGCTTTCCCTGCGACTTCGAACGTCAGGCTCTGGGACTGCAAGTCGACGCACTGGATGGACGCGAACGCGTTGAGCACAATCGGAGGCGGGGGCAGCACAGAGCTGCTGCTATCACTATTATCCAGACTGCTATTACTGCTGTTGTTGCCCTCTTCGTAGAACAGCGACTGGCGGTACTTGGCTTCCAGCTGCTTCAATTTCATCAGATCGACGCCGCGAGGGTGGTACGTGAAGGTCACGACAAGGTGCGCAAACGGCTCGACACGACTCTCAGCTGGCGACACCTGGAGCTCCTTGCGCCGCTCGTAGGCTTCTCGCTCTTCGTCACCATTCAGACTCGCACTACTGCCAGCACCAGCTCCTCCACCGCCTCCACTGCCTCCAAGCGTCAGCGTCGTCTTGAAGAACAGCGGCAGCGGACCGTTGTTGCGCAGCACGGTTTCGAGGACTTTGCACTCGCCCGCGAAGATCGAGCCAAAGTACAGGTTATTCACCAACGCGAGCCCGTTCTTCAGCACCAGCTCGACGTTGTGCTCGACCACTTTGCTGCACACGTCCACGAGCTTCTCCACCTGGTACGCTGCTGTGTTCGCCGTCTCGCCGCCAGCGTTTGGATCCCCGTCTTCTTCGTCCTCATCGTTCTCATACAGTGGACTCCGCTCGCGCATTCGGATCCGCACAACGCCTCGGAACACGCCCAATTCAGCTCTGGCCACCTCGACCTTGACGTTCACCGCGTCGTTTGGCGCCAACGAGGCTTTCAACGGCGTCACTGCGATCATATTCGTGTTCACGTTCGCGCCGTTCGCGTTCAGCACCTCAATCTCGAACCGGCCGCGACGCGCGTCGGCGTTGCGCACGCGCACAAACTGCACGGCCCGCTGCGCGATGACGACGAGCCCCAGGTCGCAGAGGCTCGGCTCGACGTCCAGAATCGGACACGCGCGGCGCGCCATGAGCGGCACCTCGATGAGCGACTGGTCGTCGCCCTTGATCTGCAGTGCGTCGTGGAACATCGCCTGCTGCTGCTGTTACTGCTGTGTACTCGCGCTCACCTGAAACATCACCTCGTACTTGACGCTGAGCTCTGGCGGCACCTTGACCGTCGGGTTGCTCGTGCGCGCAAGGTCCTGACCGCCAGTGTCATTGTTACTCCTTGCGCTCAGTACGCAGAACGGCGACGCGTGCGAGGGCGGCATGAGCCTGTACCGTAAGACGCGGTCGCTCGTGTTCTTGGCCGCGAGCGCCGTCACGTAGCATGTGTCCGCCTCAAACGCCTCGAACTCGATCGTCGCGGGCGCCACTTGCAGCGCGGATGTCACGCGCATGCCCGCGGGCGTCATGGGGCGCGCCATCGCCGTTCACTATAGAGAAGCACACACACGCGCTGTTGCTGGAGGGAGAGAGAGAGAGAGAGAGAGAGATAATGAGACCGACGGCGCTCCTCTCCTGGTAATTAGCGGCGCAAATGGCTGCCGCCCTGCGCGAAACGGCGCGGCCTTTGACGCGCGGACGTCGTCGTCATGCTCGTGCATGCTAGTTCCTTGCAGCAACTTTCCTTTTTGAAAGGCTCAACAATGGCAGGAAGGCAAAATTGCCTTACTTGCCTTAAATGTATTTTGCCTGAGTAGATACTATAGGGACATATGACTGAATTACCCTTGTAAATAACATAGGGACATATGATTGAAGGAAGCAAAGCAAGAAAGGACCAGCACCATTTCTCAAGTCGTCACCAAGTCACCAAGCTCCTACCCATGGACCCTCCTCCTCCAGCCGCTCCGTCTCGTACGCTGTTGTGGACCGATCGTCAAGTCGCTGCTTCTGCATTTTGCAGTCGGTCATTTGATCTCCTATACCGCCCATGTGGGTGGTACGAGGCTTCTTGATTCCTGTCGGAGATATTTGTGGGCTCATCCAGAACGGCATCCCGCCAAAGGCCAAGCTCCACGGTGACGATGAGGACGAGACGTTCGAGAAGAAGCTCTCGGTCGCATAAGGCAGCCAAGAGGAAGAAGTCAAGGTAGCTCTCATTCTCTCTCATTGGGTG
>JAADVN010000762.1:0-13561 GCA_023335535.1 Globisporangium spinosum | reverse complement strand
GGACCTTTAGTTGCCATTCGAGCTTGAAGCTTCCCATTTTCGCCAGCTTGGAGCTTTGGAAACGGCGGTGGCGAGATGGGACGCACCAGGACGAGATGGTAGAAGCTTCCGCCTACTCCTCCTGCCTTGTGTTGATCGTCCAGTTTCTTGCCATGCTAAGACCTTGAATAGAGCGATAGCGCTCACTTGTTGCACATCGCCAATAGATCAAAGCTCGCGCACTTCCGTCCACAGATCTTGCAGTACACGCCGCTGGGCTCGATCACCCCGCAGTTGGGGCACCGGAACCGGTCTCGCAGCTACTTTATGAGCTTTGCGAACTGAGCACGAGCCAGGAACCCACGGATTCGGGGCTGGATCTTGGTCGCAACGTCTCGTTTGTGCTGTTTCTCGACGAGTTTCCACCTCTGCTTGCGTAGCTGATGACACAATTGACGAGCTTGGTAGCCTCGGAAGACTCTCTGGATGTGTAAAGCATCGCATACTCTGGTTCTCGCTTTCGACGGGTGGCACATGCACGAAACGTGAGCTGCAGGAGTCATGCGCAGGTGTTTTGCCGCTGCTGCTCCTGCTGTTGAAAGAACTTGCATACCGCAAGCCATTTTGAATACGCACTCTCGAGTTTTCGCCTGTGCATGATCGCTGATAGTGCTTGGATCCCTTGATAAACTTGCCGTCTTCGCGCAAGTTCCAGTCGCGCATCTCGCATTTCCTTCATTTGCCGGTAGAAAATCTGAATTTTGAGTGTTGATTGAGCCTCACGCCTTTGTTTTCTGTTCTTCTTTCGAGCGAGAAATCACTGGATGCAGTCACAGATCGTCTTTTTGCCTGCGAGTCGCCGGTGAAGGTGCTTGGATCTTCTGCGACAAGCTTTCCGATATGTTTGCTGGATTTGCAAAGCTGCTTGGTGTTGTCGTGCAAGGTGAGCCTTTTCTTGGCATCGCTGCTCAACTTTGTTTCTTCGATACCAACACGCTATTCACCTCTGAGACGCTTTGGCACGAAGTCGTAAGCTCTCCTTGCGGTGTTATCGCAGCACTACTCTCGCTGCGCACCACTGAGAAATCAGCGAAGGCGTACGCTGCTGTCGAGCTTGAAGCTGTTCTTGATGGCGCTGACGCATCGTGGTTGTGAGATCAGCTTCTCGCCTGTGCTTCTTCACCTCGACCTGATGAAACAACTATTGTACCCGCGACTCTTGATGCCACCAGTAGCTCAAGTATGCGCGCATCGTGCGCCGGGAGCAACATCGTCGATGCCACTGAGCCAGCAGAGTCGCTGTAGCTTGCTTCAGCATGAAGCAAAGTGCATTCACTTCCTGCAGGGACTCTTGCTCTCGTCGTCGCAACAGCAGAACGCGAGCGTGCTTCTGAAGGGCGCGCAGCAAGATGTCTCTCCTCTGTTTGAGTTGAAGCCGCGAGCCCTACGCCCAAGTCGATGTGACTTTGCCAGCTGCGTCGTCTTGAATTGCGACCACCAGGAACCCCAGAATGATCATCCAGGCTTGCAGCTATCGCAGCAGGTATGAAATTGTGCTCACGTGTCTCGATCTCTTGAAGGCTACTAGTCTTCATGGTGCGGCGCAATGGGCTCGGTGTTACAACTTGTTCATCACCAGGTGTGCTGACAAGCTGGTTTTCCTGCTGGTGCTTGGTTGTGGTCGCTCTTCTCGCTGGCGGTGCAGGAACAAACGCACTACGTTCACCTCCTTGCGATCGATAGCCGCCTGTCTGATGATACTTTTTTCTCATGCAAATCTCGAAAGCTTGGTCTTCGCTGCCTTCCTGGCTCAGGAGTGGTCGCGCCAAAGACGCTCGCTGGGGACCAGTCCTCGAATTTGTCTGGCATCTTCACAGCCGAGCCTGGGCGTGATGGCAACCAAGTGCACAATTGGCAGTGCGCTCAACCACAAGAGAGAATACCTCATCAGTCTATCATGTCAGCCAGTCATTCGTGCGCACCATTTGAAAGAGCCATTGCGAAAATAGCTCCTCGCCGTGCTTTGTGTAATCCACTGAAGTGCGGGCAGCCTCTTTCGTCAACCTAGCCATTTCACTTAACCGGGAGGCGCTCTGGTTGACACGCGACCATCACTCTGTGGCCGTTTCCGCCAAAAATGCTCATCTTATCATCCGATTGGCTATAAACACAAATATAATTGTATCCAATCAACAATCAGTATTCCACAATATTTCATCGAATCACGCATGCCAAGGCAGTTTCGCTCAATGCAGGTCAATTGCGAAGCACATCGGTCATGAATGAACGGAGCTCTTAGCGGATGGAGCCTGTTGCAAGAGCGATGACCATGACCATGACGGCCTCGTGAGACAGAGAGATAGAGGATGGCATTCTCCAACTGGAAGAGCTGGGACCTGACGCACCTGTCGTCCAAGTACCCGTGGCTGCGCGTGGATGCCGAGACGATCGAGGAGTTCCGCTCGCCGTTCCAATGGGTCGACGCGCCGCCAAAGCCCAATGCAACGTGTCCGTAGTATCAACAGCAGCATGGCGCAGATGGTGGTGACGAAGAAGAAAGCGGTAGTGGGCAGAATGGTGAAGAGAATGACAGTGAAGAGCGCAAGGGATCTATGCGCTTCAGTCTGTCAGGGAGGAAAGTGGCCGAGTCGTCCACTTCCAAGAGCAAGAAGCACAAGCACAAGCCACTACAACATGCGCATGGGCGATGGAAGAAACCGCAACAGCGTCACGCTCACGCTGCAGGTACGAGGAAGTCTGCAGCATTTGGGAATAGCAACGCCAAGCATGGTCGAATGCTCAACAGTCCAGTCTCCAGTGAACACGGGCAAACGATATCCGCCATACAAGACCTTCAATCGTCAGAGAAGAACAATGCTAGCAGCTTGCATCGGATACCGTCAGTGCATGGGAATCCCGCGGGCCCTGACTCTCTACTGTTTTCGTTGCCTAAGACCGACGCGCTGTACGAAGCGACGACACATTCAGTCCAGCGCAAGTCGAAGAAGAAGAACGTCAAGAAGAAGAGTCACAACATCCTCTCACTAAGGTACGTGAGCATCATGACCCGATTTTCTCCTACACATACCATGTTTCTGGCATACTGGGATCCTGTGTGGACCTTGTGGTTCAGTTTCCCAGTACTCTCCAAGTCAATTCAAGGGAAGCCTTCAGCGCCTGCGACAACTGCATCAAACAGCATTCACCAGTCGGATGTGCTGGCGATCTAGTGATGCTCGTGGTCTGTCCGCCAGAGAAAGCGCTTCATACTGAGCCATAACGGAGTGAGATTGACCCTTTTTGCTGGCTCAAAGTTCCATTAAGAGCTTCAGAGAAGCCGCCGGTGCTTCCGATCCCTATCAAGCGTCCGCATGGCAATCCAAGTAGCAGCAACTGTGGAGACCGCAGGGGCTGGAGCTCCCAGTCGAGTTCATTTCGGACGCGGAAAGCAGTCGCTGTCGCCCATGCAGCGCTGCTTTCACCCTCATCCACACCACCAATGTCTCCAATTTCATCGGCATCAGCAGCAACGCAATCCCATCGAGCAAATACTACGAATCAAGCCAGTGAGTACCATGCGCCGGGCATGGTGTACAGCACGGCGCCGCCCCTGCGGATCGCACCGCGCAAGGCGATGGCGCTGCTCAAGAACGCCCATCACATCTCCATGGGATCAACAATGCCAGCAGCAGCAGCTCCGAATAGCATTGGACAACATGCACCAGGTGAAGCTGAGCAGCTACCGTCAGCGTCTGGCGGGGCGGACGAAAGTGGAGACTCTGATGTGCATCATGAGAACCCTTCTGCTCATAGTTCTCATGCTAAAGGACGCCAGTGACATCGGGACTCGTTTGGCAACGCGAATACCTGGGACTGGATGACTTCGTACACGAAGAAGAAGAAAACGACTTTGAAATTGGTGAAGGAGCGTCGAATCTGGGCGAGAATGCGCCGATCCAGGTCGAGTTCGTGATCAAGAAGGGACGCGGCGGGGACCATCATCTCCATGACCAACAACGACGCCCGAGCAGCGCGTCCCAGCAAGCACCATCATTTCTACCAGAACTGAGCTCAAGTCCTCAGCGAAGACTCAATCGGAACGCGTCGCCATCGACCTGTACGCTAAATGGAGTGATAATGACTGTACCTCATAACAACAGCGAAAGCGCGCGTCACGTTGGAGGACAGGATGATGATGCTGCTGCCGACAACGCCGAACACGAGCTCTACAGCGAAGACCACGCGAGCACCCACAGCCAGCTCAGGTGCATGGTGCTCGCGCCGGGCGTGAAGCTTCAGAACGGCGACGAGACGAAAACGGGGCCCGAGCTGCTGCTTTTCCCAACACGCATGCGCAAAGCAACGTTCTACGTAAGTATCCTCTTGGTTTCTAAATACCCTGATTCTGTGGTCGGTGATAACTCTAGGGTAGTGTTGAGCTCATTCTCACGGGGCTGACATTGTGTGTATCTGGTGCTATGAACTCATACCAGCAAGACGACACCATCGCGCTGGTGCTAGCTGCCTCAACGCAGTCGCTGCACTCTTCCTCTGCTTCGTTCTCGAGCAAGAGCCTGTATCCACTTCCTCCAGGACGCAGCTAGACTCCTTACCATCAACTCGGTACGATATGCTGTACCTTGATGAATTATGAGAATGCCATCTCTGGTATCCATCCCCTCAAAGACTGATGAGTATTCATGCTATGTGCCTGAGGTTGATGATGTTTATCTCAGACAACATCTCCCTCACCGAATGCAGCGAAGCGTCTCTGAATGACTGTACGTACGCTCCATTGGTCGTACCCACCCTCCCCATGCTCTTCGAGCCTCATCTGGCTGATTCGGTTGTGTGAACCTTGGTGTTTGGTGTAGCCAACGAGATATTTAGTGAACGCGATGAAACCAGTTCAAGCCGCCTCGACATTCTCTGCGGCTCGCAGTGTATAAGCAGCAACCATCACCATCTTCATCTTCATCCTCATCCTCACGATGGCCATCATGACCACCAGCACAACGCATGAGCCAAGAAACCCGCGTCGCCGTCTGCATCGACCTCTTCCTCCTGGACGTCATCAACATCTTCGGTACCACTTTTGTGTAGATACTGCGAGTCTCCTTTCTTTCCGGCAGTAGTTAATTTGTTTCTGTCCTCTCTGCTCTGCTAGATGCTCTTCAAGTGGACCTCCAAGGTGCAGCGGCCATGTACCACCCCAGCCACAAAGACTTGCCACGGATCCTGCTCAGCACAAGTAGCTCAGCATCCAAGCACCACAGGAGACAATGCCAACAACAGCAGTAGCGTCTCGCCTCCGCATGGACACAACTCGACCGACTTCAAGGACCTCTCCAAGCAGCGCGCGTTCATCCGCAAGGCGTCGTTCGTGGCTGCACCGTCAGTAAAGAAGCTGAACATCCGCGAGAAAGACCGAGAGCGGCGGCCCAGCACAGCAGCAGGAGGACCAACTGGAGAACCTCCGAGTCCACGTAAGTGCCTGCACGTTAGTTGTATAGTTGGTATACTGGAAGGACGAGAGCTTGCCTGGCGTCTAGTTGTCTGGGGATAATATCCTTTTCTCATTCCAGCGCTCTCACGACGGAGTCTGCACGTCACGAAGAAGCCCAACCTGCTGACAAATGCAACAAAGATTCTGTGATACTATAGTCAACCGAGGCAGAGAGCGATAAAAGTGTAATTCAGAGATGCAAGGACACCGTGGTTGGTGTTTGCGAAGCGAGCCATCGCGAATAATAAACGCATTTTTGGCACTAACAGTGGAGTCATTCATGTACGACGTTGTTAAGTCTGACGCATGATTTCGATTAAAAGCCTCCTATCCTATGCAACTATTGGTGACGGTTTTGGGTGAAACGAGACGAACTTGCATGTGGCGAACCTTGAAGTACTTGGAAGCTGTGTCCCGAACTCCTCTTTGCTTCCATTCGTAGGCGCGCCACTCGAGTTTTCTGTTTCACGTTGGTGACCTGCTGAAGCAAAGCAAACTTTGGCTCGGCGCCCTTTCGCCTGACCAAGATTCAAAGACGATCATCAAGATGCGATCATGTTTTGGCTATTTGTTAATGGAACTGTGTGGCGCCATCCGACCGTTGCGAATAGTCGGACGCCTGTGTGTGGAACAGATCGCCATTTGTAATTTGGTGTTGGCCACTAAACAGGGAAACTCAAAAAGATCGCAAACCCAAAAAGCTGCGACCACCATTCGTAGACGAAAAGCTGCATTAATGGCCACCAAGAGCCAGGACTATCCTGGCTTTGGCGATAGCGAAACTCGACCATTTTGTATGGTGTGGGCGGAGTGAGTGAGTGAAAAAGTGATGAAGTATCAATCAAGGAAGGCTCTCCAGTTCTCTCTCATTTCTCACTTTTGTGTGGCCACCATTTCTCTCTCTCAAAAGGCGACGGACGGGGCAACCCAGGCAGAAAAAAAGCGAAAGGGTCCGCTTTGTGTACCGTACATATCTTCGTCCAATCGGAGTTGCACTTCAAGTGCCCAAATCTATTTTAACACCCTCTAACACCCACTTACACTCGCTAGCAACCACTTACACCCGCTAACAGCCCGTCCGTTTCACCTCTCTGGCCCCACTTCTGCCGCGCCAGATTCTTTTCCTCATCATTCCGCAATTTCCCTTCCAAGACGCAGACGAAGCAAAGCAACCAGGGCGGCGAGCACCAGCGCCACTTTGAAGAAGCACCAGAGACAGCAAGCACTACGATGGCCGGACGACAGCCGCTCTCTTCTTCGTCATCGTCGCCACCTTCGCAGCGCACGCAGTACGGCACGAGCTCGCTTGAGAGCGACGAGTCGCTGCGCCAGACGACCGAGCGCCGCCGCAAGATCGTGAAATGGAGCGCCACGGCGCTGGTCGTCGCTGCGGGCGCTGCGCTCATCGCGATGAGCGTCACCAATGGCTCAGGCAGCGATGCGATGCCAGCATCTGCGGTGGCGTCGACTGCTGCGTCTACGCCTGAAGCTGCGGCTGCTGCTGCTGCTGGTGCGGATATGGAGAAAGAGGTCAAGTGCTGGCAGAGCTCGTACATCAACGACGAGAAGAAGATGATGGAGCCGATCTCGGGGCTCAAGTGGAAGAAGCGCGGTAGCGAATCGTCCTCGTCGTTTATTGCGGTGGACGCGAACAAAAAGTACCAGGAGATGTTTGGCTTTGGTGGCGCGTTCACCGAAGCGTCGGCGCTGCAGTTCGCGAAGCTGTCGCACGAGAAACAAGAAGAAGTGCTGAAGCTGTACTTCGACAAGGAAGGTGCAGCGTACGAGTTTGGGCGCGTGCCAATGGGCTCGTGCGACTTCTCGGTGAGCTCCTACAGCTTCGACGATATCGTGAATGACACCTCCATGAGCCATTTCGACGATGGCGTGGAGCACGACACGACGGTGTTGATCCCGTTCATCCAGCGCGCGCTTGAGAAAAACCCAAAGCTGAAGATGTTCTTGGCGCCGTGGAGTCCACCTGCATGGATGAAGCGTGCTGCTGACAACTACATTCCGAGCATGTTGGGATCGGCTACTCCAGTGGGCTTGAAGGACGAGGTGCAGTCTGCGTGGGCGTTGTACTTTTCCAAGTTCATCACCGCGTACAAGACATTCGGCATCGACTTTTGGGGCCTCACTCCTCAGAATGAGCCAGAGTTCGCTGCTCCATGGGAAGCGTGTGGATACAACGCGTCGTACCAGGCGGAGTTCGTCGCCAACCACCTCGGACCAGTGATCAAGAGAGACCATCCGGATGTAAAGATCATGGTGTTCGACCACAACCGCGCTAGCGTCCGCCAGTGGGCTGAGACGATCTTTCTGCACCCAGAAGCCAAGAAGTACGTCGACGGCATCGCGTTCCACTGGTATGATGACGAACGATACATGGACGGTGTGGAGTTCCACGAGCGTCTGAATGATACCCACTACGTGGACGAGAGCCGCTTCATTCTCGCGACGGAGAGCTGCAACTGTCCAGGCGTTGCCCAAGGCAAGGACGCCTGGTTCCGAGGTCAACGGTACGCGCATGATATCATCACGGATTTCAACAACTGGGTCGTCGGGTGGGTGGATTGGAACTTGATCCTGGATCACACGGGCGGTCCAAACCACTTGGGCAACAACTGCGACGCGCCGATCATCATTGACAAGACCGAGAAGGACTATTACTTGCAGCCGATGTACTATTTCATCAAGCACTTCTCTAAGTACGTTCCTCCTGGATCCCGTCGCATCCACACGGAAGTGTCTGCGACGTTTAAGCAACCTGGTGATGCCCAGTTGTTCCCTCGCTACCCTTCGGCGTTGCACTCGTGCGACAACAGCTCTCGCCAGGCGATTCACGTGACTGAAGACAGCAAGCTCCAAGTCACTGGAACCCCATACTGTATCGACCTCATCCGCCCTCAGTGGCTCGGTCGCCAGGTCGAGCTTGTCGAGTGTCGATACACCTCCCAGTCGTGGACGTTCACGAACGGTCAGATCCGCATGGATGACCACTGCTTGGCGCTGAACCACGGCTCGACCAAGGACGGCGCGCGTATCACGGTGCACGACTGCCGCGGCACGGAAGACGCTGAGCACGAGCGCTGGTACTTCAAGAACGGCCAGATGCACTCTGCGGCGTCTCCAAAGTGTGTCACGGCGGGCTACTCGTTCGTCCAGTCCGTGGGCTTCGTCACCCCGGAGAACAAGAAGGTGCTCGTGGTGCTGAACGAGAACACGGAGGACGCCGACTTTGAGCTGCAGTTCGGCGACGCGTCGGTCGAGACCACGATCCCTCAAGGCGCGATTCGCACGTTCCAGTGGGAATAGAGAATGGAAGAAGATAGCTCTTCATTTTTTTTTCTTCGCGTCCGCAGTGCTGGAAACTTTCGTCTCAAAAGGTTAGATTATTTTCATGTCTTCATCACCAGAACTAATCCTGCTTTCGTTTTCTTCCTAAATACAGTCAATTAAGAGCCTTTAACCGAGCAAGTCCTCCCACAGGTCGCGGTCATATGGGTCTTCTGTGCTCTCAGCTCCCTTGCCCTTGAACAGCGGGTGGTACTCCTCCGTGGTCGGGTCTTTTGGAGCGTTCTCATCGACGACGATGCGCATCTCTTCAGGGATCTTACGCTTCTTTGGTCGCATCTCAAACATCTCGATCGCCTCTTTGATGTACCCGGGGTCGAGCTCTGAGCGCTCGATCTCTTTCCACTGGAAGTACTCCTGCAGGTGGCGCATGAACTCGGCGCGCACTTCCGGCGCGCGTCGCTCGTTCGCCAGGTAGATCACGGTCTTGCGGTGCGAGAGCGCGAGGATCGACTGCACTAGTGGTCGCACGCACTCCTTCTCGTACAGCACATCTGCGCACAGAATGCAGTCTACGAGACACACAAAGCAGCACAAAGCACGTTAAAGAATGACTGGTCCTGATGGGAGGATCGGCAGCAGATAGTACGAAGCTTACCAAATGGCGCATTGAGGTTCGTCACGGGCGTGCCCCTACACAATCATCGCATCCACTCGTTGGTTATCTCTGTCACAACAGAGGGATATGCAACGCACCACTGAAGTTTCTTGAGCCATCTATCACACAAAAAGGGTACATACCATGCGTGTTGCTCGATGCGCACGCGCTCGGACTCCTTGGCACTCAGGTTCGCGCGCACGTTGCGCCGCAGCCAGGGGAGCACGGGCCCAATGTCCGTCATGACCACGTCCGAGAGCCCGCCGCTGTTGATCGCGCACGCGATGCCCGCGAGCCCACCGCAGCCAGCGCCGAGTTCGCAGATCGACGTGAACTTGCGGAAGAGTTCTGGGTGCTGCTCGACGAACTTGAGCATGGTCTTGGAGCTGTCCCAGACGGTCGTGCCCAGCACAAACGAGTCCGGGTCCTGCACAACTGCCACCACGCGCGCCTTGCCGTACGATATCTCCACGTAGCGCGACCAGTGTGTGAACGTCTCCTCCATGGCGAGCGGCTCAGACGCCGTCAGACTCTCTTCCTCCGACATGGCTGCTCCTGATGGTGGTTGATACAAAACACAAATCGCAATGGAGTGATCATGACCAACTCTTGACACTGTATTAGTACCGTAAAAAGCATGAATAATTGCACACCTACCATTTCAAATAGACTTTGTATCGGGTTTTCGAGTTCTATTGAAAAGCTTCTGCTTTATTCTGAGATTTGTAGTACTTTGAGGCTGTCGAAGTCAAATTATGTACACGAGAGCCAAATATTGCCACAAGCTTGGAGGGAGGCTGCGTTCGTGTACAAGACTTTTCTTATTCGTGTAGAAGACCCTTATTTTAATGAAAACCACACTGATTAATATCTTTCGGTGAACCGCATGTATACAATTTCCAAGTCAAACGCAGATTTTGGCTCATGTATACATGCGGTTCACCGAAAGATATTAATCAGTGTGGTTTTTCGTTGGAACGTATAGAAGAAATACATAGTGAAAGAATCGAGGTCAAAACTCTAAATTGGAGGTTACGATCGTAACATCCGATTTCGATTGGACCTTCTTTCTTTGTACTTTTTGGCTACATTTTTTAGAAAATCCGAAATAGAAATTCTGGAATTGTCAAATTCAGCAGATTCTCCCCCAACTTCTCTTTCAGTCTCACGATGCAATAGTGAGATAATAGTGTAGCGCTTTTGTCTCTCTCCTCATGCCACAGCCTCTTCACCTTCACGAACCTTGCGCTCGCTTCTTCCTTCTTCATTTGGCTTTTCTCCGAGAAACACTGGCAAGACCGAGACGAGCGAAAACGAGAAAAGAACGACCCATGTTGCGCACGCAACAGTCCAGGATGCGCTTTTCCAACTGTGTGGTAGGTCCCCATCCCCACCTTCGCTTGGTGCGAGCGAGAGGGAACTTCAAATTCCCTTGGTCTCTTCCCTTTCTCACCCGCACGCTCGCCTCACTCTTCAAGTCACGCTCTGAGACGCAAGCAACAGCAGAGCCGAGTGACTGACTGACTGGAGAGTGAGAGAACGATGCACACGGGCCACTTCCTCTTCCAGGCGCTGTCGCTGCTGGCCGTCAAGCAGCAGCAGCTCCGCCTCGACAGCTTCGCGCCGCCAGAACCGCCTTCGTACACCGACGGCGTCTGCGACAGTGCGCTGATCTCCGACCTGCCGTTCTGCAATGGATCGCTCTCGCTCGACGCGCGCGTCGACGACCTCGTGGCGCGCATCCCGCTCGAAGACACGTTCGATCTGCTCGTGAACAACGCATCACCAGTCAAGAGCGTGCACCTCCCGGCGTACGAGTGGTGGAACGAGGCATTGCACGGTGTCGCGAGCTCTCCGGGCGTGCACTTTGAGGATCCGACGCCCGTTGCGACGAGCTTCCCGCAGGTGATCAGCGTGGCGGCGGCGTTCAACCGCACGCTCTTCTACACGCTCGGCGAGGCCATCTCGACGGAAGCCAGGTACAGTACACGAGCGATTCATTTCAATGGGACGCTCGGATTACATGGTTGGTCTACGAGTGTTAACTGGTGTTGGGTTGATTTTGCTATCACATGCACTACAGAGCATTCTACAACGCGAACCGCGCGGGACTGACGTTTTGGACGCCCAATATCAACATCTACCGCGATCCGCGCTGGGGCCGCGGCCAGGAGACCCCGGGCGAGGACCCGATGCTCTCGGGCGAGTACGCGGTCTCGTTCGTGCGCGGACTGCAGGGCGAAGTCCCGGAAGCACACAACAAGACGATCTCTTCGTCTTTTACTGCTCAACCACCGGAAACCAAGTTCAAGAACAAGTTCCTCAAGGTGTCGGCGTCCTGCAAGCACTTCTCGTCCTACAGCCAGGAGGTGCCTCGTCACCGCAATGACGCAATCGTGACCAAACGCGACCAGCTGGACACCTACTTCCCCGCGTTCGAGGATTGCGTGAAGCGTGGGCTCGTGAGCTCCATCATGTGCAGCTACAATGCTGTGAACGGCATCCCGTCGTGCGCGGACAAGGCACTGCTGACGGGTTTGGTGCGCGACCAGTGGGGCTTTGACGGGTACATTGTCTCGGACTGCGGCGCGGTCGCAGATGTGATGGAGCACCACCACTACACGCAGACACCCGAGCAGACGTGCGCGACGACCCTGAACGCCGGTATGGACATCAACTGCGGCGACTACCTGGCTTCGCAGGGCTTTTTGGCCAGGTACGGCAAGAAGGCGCTCGCGTCGGGCCTGTTGCGCAAGTCTGTGCTGCAAAGAGCGCTCAAGAATCTGTTCCGCGTGCAGATGCGGCTCGGGGTGTTTGAGAAGGGCGGACAGCCGTTCGCAGACATCACGACCAAGGCGATCGATACAGCCGCACACCGTCAACTCGCGTTGGAGGCAGCGCGCCAGTCCGTGGTGCTGCTCAAGAACGAGAATGCGCTGCTGCCGCTGAAGTCGAGCGCGTTCTCGAGCGATGAAGGATCGTCGCTCGCGCTCATCGGACCGCATTTCAACGCGAGCGAAGTGTTTCTTGGCAATTACAACGGCAAGCCGTCGTTCATTGTGACACCGCTGGAAGGGGTTTCCAAGTACACTCCGCACGTGACGCATGCGCTCGGGTGCGAAGTGTCGGGCGAGAAAGTTCCGGATTTCGAAGCCGCCGAGCAGGTCGCGAGCGACGCGTCCCAAGTGATCATGTTCATCGGCTTGGACCAGAGTCAGGAGCGCGAAGAGATCGACCGATCGCACCTGAAACTGCCCGGGTACCAGAACGAACTCATTGAACTGGTGCTCAAGAAGGCAAAGAAGCCCGTCGTCCTTGTGGTGATATCGGGCGGAAGTGTGGATCTCGCAGCGTACGCCAAGCACCCAAAGGTCGGCGCGATCCTCTTTGCTGGGTACCTGGGGCAAGCGGGCGGTCAAGCGATCGCCGACGTGCTCTTTGGCGCATACAATCCGTCGGGAAAACTCACGCAGACGTTCTATACGGACGAGTTTGCAAAGCAAGTGTCGATCTACGACATGAACATGCGGCCGACGCCAGAGACGGGGAACCCGGGACGCACCTACCGCTTCTTGAGCAACCCTGACATGATAGTGTATCCATTCGGTGGCGGGCTGTCGTACACGGATTTCGAGGTGGAGTGGGAGAGCCCTGAGTACTTGGCTTTCGACGCGATCAAGCAAGCGCTGTTCCAGAGCGACGACCACTCAACAACCTCTGCGGTATCGACCTTGCCTCTGAACGTCACGGTGACGAATGTTGGCAAAGTCGATGGCGAGTACGCCATGACGGTGTTCACTTTCCCACAGGGTGGAGGTACAGAGGGACGTCCACGTTGCTACCTCGGCGCATTTGACCGCACACCGCTGCTGAAACCTGGCGGGAAGACGCATTTCCAGTTTCAGATTCCAATCAAAACGTTTGCACTCGCGAACGCCAAGGGCGAGTGGGAGGTGGTCGAGGGCAAGTGGCACTTCCAGACCAGCAGCAAGCCCAATGACACGAAAGCGAGTCGCCACGAGTTCCGCATTGGATCCGCCTCCAGCGAGAGCACAACAACTCGTGTGCGTGAAGCCAAGTCGGAGGTGCTGAGTGAGTCGCTCGAGGAGTTGCACAAGCAT
>JAADVN010000761.1:0-13561 GCA_023335535.1 Globisporangium spinosum | reverse complement strand
TCGACGGCACCGATCTCCTCCGACGACAGTACCTTGCCGCGAGGCATGCTGTTTGACGTGTTTTCGACTCGTATGCGGCGTGAGTGGGGGGAGGGGGTAAAAATGGCAAGGAATATCATAGAACCATTTTTTACCAAATATAGTAGCCATATTTTATTTATTACGATTATGACCGAGGTGCGCCTATAATTTATAACACTCCAAATATCGACTTTGTTCTCTCGTGGCTACAAAAATGGTGTTATCGAAAAAGTGCTTTTTTGCGATGATTGGGCTTTATATCTAATGTCGTTGAGCTTTGTTTTCAGAAAATTATTTTTTTTACTGCACGTTTGCGAAAGTATGAGTGCGCCTATAGTTTTTAGCAGCACTGTGCAAGCTGGAGCACAGAAACTACAGCCAATCGCTATCTAACTCGATTATCCTGGTACAGAAATTAGCTGTCGAAATTGATTATCCTGTTACAGGACCCCGAGCCAACTCCTGCTTGAGCCAGGATTCTCACCATTTCCGATCCTTAATCTATTCCCAGCAACACTTCAGTGAGAATTCACAATAGCTCAAGTATCGGAAATGGTGAGAATCCTCGCTCAAACAGGAGTTGGCTCGGGTTTCTGTAACAGGATAATCAATTTCGACAGACTCATTCTTGGCTTATTTCTTTTTAGCAAAACAAAGTGTATTCTGTCGTCCAACGATCAAAACAAGCTAGGCTTATTTTGTGCACAACATAGGTCAAAATCCCTTTTAGCCACTTGACATTGCTTTCAGTCAAGCCCAGATTTACATCGTTCATTTCGTTTTCTCTCACTCCCGGATTCACCGCCTCAAGCGTAGCCACCGCCGCCGCGCTTCCTTCCTCTCGTTCGCTCCTCTCCCCACATCCCAACCCACTCGTCCTCCGCCATGGCTGTTGATCTCTGGTGGCTCGGCATCGTGATCTCCGGCGTGATCGTCGCGATCATCGCGCTGGTACGTCGAGCGTCTTGCAATCACGACCGCTAACCACGTGGTCGTCGTCTTTCTTGTCCCCCCACTGCGCACCTGCCGGCGTCACTCCCCATTTGTTATTAAACTGTGTCTCTCTATGTTGTCTATGTATCTATATATCTGCCTATCCTGCAGTCATTCATCGTGACGAAGGTCACTGCGCCGGGCTTCAAGGTCGACGGCAAGCACGTGTTCATCACCGGCGGCAGCACGGGGCTGGGCCTCTCGGTTGCCAAGAAGTACGCGGCCGCCGGCGCCAAGGTGTCGATCGTCGCGCGCGGCGTGGCGAACTTGGAGGCCGCGAAGGCCGAAATCGAGGCTGTGAGTAAGCACAAGACGCCCGTGTTCTTCCAGTCGTGCGACGTGACCAATTTTGAGTCGGTACAGGACGCGGTGAACGCGGCGAACAAGTTCCATGGCCGCGCGACCGACCACTTGATCTGCTCGGCAGGTGTCTCGCACCCAGGCTACTTCTTGGACACGGACGTGAGTGTGTTCCACAAGATGATGGACCTCAACTACTTTGGCACGCTGCACGCGATCAAGGCAGCGCTTCCGGCGATGGTCTCGCAAGACGCGGGCGGTCAGATCGTGCTCGTGAGCTCGGGACTCGCGCTCACGTCCTGGATCGGGTACTCGCAGTACTCGGGCTCCAAGTACGCGACCCGCGGTCTCGCGGACTCGCTGCGCAACGAGCTGCTGGCGTACAACATCCGCGTGAGCATCTACTACCCGGGCAACATCGACTCCCCGGGCTATGTCGAGGAAGAGAAGACCAAGCCGGAGGAGACCAAGACGATCGAGGGCATCAGCGAACTGACGCACCCGGACGCAGTCGCGCAGTCGCTCATCAACGGCGTCAGCGACGGCGAGTTCAGCATCACGAACGAGGTCATGATCTTCTTCCTGCGCACAATCGCGAACGGCGTGGCCCCGCGCTACAACGCCATGCTCGAGATGGTGCTGCTGCCGATCATCATACCGATCCAGATCGGATTCGGGTTTTTCATGGACTTCACAGTCAAGCAGGCGGCGAAGAAGAAGGCGAAGAAGAACAAGAAGGAGTGAATCGCAGCCAACAGCAACCGCAACAGCAATAGCTCCTCATATGGTATCTTTAGCTAGCACACGAAAATATCTCCACGATACGTACTCGCATTTGTGATTTAAGCTCTCCCCTCACTGAAGCGCGTGGGTGTGGCAATGGCTTCCATGTTCAGCGTGCATCATCCAATGCTTTTACAAACCTCTTCCACTCACATTGGTCGTTTTGTACTTGTCTTCATTGTGTTCTTTTTGTCTGAATTACAACAAAATGACTTGCTTGTGCCTACTGGATCTGACAGACAACTCTGCGCATAAAAAAAACATGGGGGAGGGGGAGGGCTCGACAATTGACACCACCACACTTGAGCTCACTCAGCCTGCTCTGTCGAGACGGGCTCGCATAGCAGTGAATGCTCATTTACTGACCCAGAGTACGTCGTAAATCCATACATACATACATACGTGGACTAGAAAATCGACATCGGCATCGACATCTGCGTCTGCAGTCTCGCTCAATACACAAAAACGTGTTGTTTGCTTCTTCGCTCAGGACCGCTTCGGCTGCGACTGCTCGAGTTCCATCACCCTCCGCTTGAGCATCTCGTTCTCGTCCATCAGGTTACGGATCGTGGCTTCAAACTTGCGCGTCTTCTCCTTGTTTCTTGTCGCCATCTTGATAATGCGCTCGCGTAGTTGCTGCTCCCTGCATTATTACAGTCAAGGATTTGTTATGAAAATGGTTAGTCTTTTTCTCAATCAAGAAAACATTCACACACAGGGAGCGTCGACATACATGTTTATAACGTACATGGATGTGCTCTTCCCGCCGGGGTTGTGCCATAACCGGATGTGTTTCTTCAGGCTCTTCGGGCTGCAAAATGTCTTGGAGCACGACGGGTGCTCGCACGCGTACGGGTTGCCTTCCGCATGGATCTTCAAGTGGAATTCTGTGCGCATTCATCCACACAATTTCCATAACAGGCACACAAAGCTCAGCATCAAGGTCATCGGGGTTGTGAGAGTACGGCCATCATCCAACGCACCTAAATAATCTTTTCCTTTAAAGCTCTTTGTGCAGCCCGTGTAGGTGCACTTGAACGGCTTGTCGCGCGAGTGCGTCTGCAGATGGCTGCGACCAATAACAAATAAACAGCAAGTCAGTTTCTCCATAGCACTCTTCCACATCCATCACAAGGCATGGAGAATAAAGCGCACAAGCATGTATCTGTTCCATACCGAGTCATCGCCGATTTCTCTGCAAACGATTTATCGCAATCTGGAAATGTACATGGGAACGGCTTCTCGCCAGTGTGGACGCGAATGTGCCTAAGGAGGAGCATATTATATCCATTAAGTAAGCCTTTCTTCAACTCGCATACTCGACACCTCCATCTCCCTTTTCTCCACATTCATAAATACACATACACACAACAGAGAGCGAGCAGCTACAAGTCGCGTGTGTGCGCATACCTGATGAGCGCCCATTTCGAGTCGAAACTCTTGCCGCAGTCCGGGAGGTCGCACACATGGCGCTTGCTCCATTTTTCCTTGGACGACCCGGACGACCCCGTGGGTGACGACGCCGCGTCCTCATTCTCGTTCAGGTTCTGGTCCTCGCTCGTGCTCTGGTTCCCCAGGTCGTCTCCGAACGACGCGAATGCGGCCACCGCGGCGGCCGTGGCATGGAGGTCTCTCGCCTGCACGTGCATCATGGACTCTGGCGGCAGCAGGTGGGGCGCGAACGCTGTGCTGTGGAGAGCGGAGGAGCTGTCGGGCGCCGCCTGCGGCAAATGGCCGTCGTCCATTTCTGTTCTGATCAGTGGGACGAAAGCGCGCTTTTGGTTTTGGAAGTCAAGAGCAGAAGAAAAAGCAAGCATTTGTGGCGTGGCGTGGTGTGGAGCTCCCGATAGTAGTGTGGCTCACTCTAAGTGAGGGATCAGGTTTGGGGTTTTCAGCCAAAATGGTTATAATATGTGCTGTGATCGTTTTGACCAGCATTTTGCGACAACAACCGAAATGTCACGGTTCAGTTTTGGATGAAGAGTTGTGACTGGTGCGAGCATTGGCAAACATCGACTGTAATTTCAAACACTATATTCTATAGAGTGGCCCACTGTAAACTAGACAAGAAAGCCTCGATCAGGTATAGGGGTGCATTTGGACAATTTGTGGCGCGCTCTACACACTTCTGTCAGCTCCCAACTGTTCTGGAGCGTTCCAGAAAGCGAACACAACCTTTTTGTTTGTGCCGCTTTGGTCCAAGCAAACAAAAAGCAGGCGGAAAAGCAAAAGGGGAAACAGACACACATACACAGCAAGCAGCTCGAGCAAGATGGAGAAGCTGCAGGAGCTGAGCCTGGTCTCCAAGATCTGCATGGAGCTGGAGAACCACCTGGGCATGAGTGACAAGACGCTCGCTGAGTTCATCATCGACATGGTGCGCGAGAGCACCAGCAGCGCGCGCTTCGTCGCGTCCATCAAGGAGAACGACCTGCCGCTGCAGCCCGCGCTCGCGGAAAACTTGTACCGCATCGTGAACACCATGGCGCCGCACAAGCCGGGCAGCAAAGGGAAAGCATCGACTGTTGGGAAGAGCCGCGCGGGTGCCGACAGCAAGGCCAAGAAGTATGAGATCGGAGAAACCGAGCAGCTCACTGCGAAAGATATCGCGGGAGCGGATATCAAGGATCTCGAGGAGCTCAAGCCAAGCGCTTCTAACAGCAAGAGCGTACGCGGAAGCGACGATAGGACGAGAGACGATGCGCGTGACCACCGTAGCGACCGCAACCAGCAGAGACGTAGCCGAAGCGCAGATCGACGAGACCGCGACCGCAGACACGACCGTGACGACCGTGGTGATGGCCGTGGTCGAGGCAGAAGTCGACGCTCGCGCTCACGATCCGAGCCTCGCGACCGCCGAGACAGCAGTCGTCGGTATGGAGGTGGAGACGACGACCGCCGAGGTGACGACAGATACAGCTCACGACGAGATGACCGCGACGAATTCGGACGAAGCTGCGGATCTCGAGACGGCGACCGCCGCGGAGGAAGCAGCCGACCGCGCGAAGTGGAGCTATACGGCATCTACGACGGCCGCGTGAGTAAAACCATGGACTTTGGCGTGTTCGTCGAGCTGGATGGTGTTGTGGGCGAGAAGAAAGAAGGACTCGTGCACGTGTCGAACCTCTCTGCGCAGCGCGTGACGAATGTGAAGGATCAGTTCCGACGCGGACAGCAGGTGAAGGTGAAAGTGATTTCAAACACTAGCGGCAAGCTCTCGCTGTCCATTCGTGACGTCGATCAGCAGTCGGGCAAAGATCTCATGCCGATGCGGTCGAACGACGGGGCACAGCGCGCTCGTCTTGACAACAGCTCGACCGACCATCGCTCATGGATCAACCCATCTGCGCCAGGTATGCACAGTTCTCATAAGCAAGACGACGATGACAAGCCACAGCGCGCAGCGAAGCGCATGTCGTCCCCTGAGCGCTGGGAAGCGCGCCAGCTGATCAATTCGGGCGTGCTCTCAATCGAAGACTACCCGACTTTCGACGAAGACCACGGACTCATGAGCGTCGAACCAACGGAAGAGAACTTTGAAGTGGAGCTGAACGAAGATGAACCCATTTTCCTGCGTGGACAGACGCTCTTGAACCGAGAAGCGTCGCCCGTGAAGATCGTGAAGAACCCGGATGGCTCGATGCAGCGCGCTGCGATGACCCAGTCGAACCTCGCAAAAGAGCGACGCGAGTTGCGCCAGACCCAGGCAAACCAGCTGATCGACTCGATCCCGAAAGATCTGAACCGACCGTGGGAAGATCCAATGCCCGAAGCGGGCGAGCGTCACTTTGCGCAGGAATTGCGCGGCATCAACATGGGCTCGACGTTCGAGATGCCCGAATGGAAGCAGAAATCTGTCGGCAAGAACCTGTCGTACGGTATCGTCTCGAACAAGACAATCCGAGAGCAGCGCGAAAGTCTCCCCGTGTACAAGCTAAAGCGTCAGCTGATGAAAGCTATCGCTGAGAACCAGGTGCTGGTCGTGATCGGAGAAACCGGGTCTGGTAAAACCACGCAGATGACGCAGTACATGGCGGAGATGGGACTCACGTCCACTGGCATCATCGGGTGTACGCAGCCACGTCGTGTCGCTGCGTCCTCGGTTGCGAAGCGTGTCGCAGAGGAATTCGGTTGTGAACTCGGACAAGAGGTCGGGTACTCGATGCGTTTCGAGGACTGCACATCACCGGAAACGGTGATCAAGTACATGACGGAAGGCATGCTGCTGCGAGAGTACCTCGCGGACAACACGCTCGCCAAGTACAGCGCGCTGATGCTCGATGAAGCCCACGAACGCACGATCAACACGGACGTTCTCTTTGGTCTGCTCAAGGACTTGGTGCGCAAGCGCAAGGATCTCAAGATCATCGTGACGTCCGCAACGCTGGACGCTGAGAAGTTCTCACGCTACTTCTTTGATTGCCCGATTTTCACCATCCCTGGAAGAACGTTCCCTGTGGAGATTCTGTACACGAAGGAGCCCGAGCTGGACTACCTGGATGCGTCGCTGCTGTGTGTCATGCAGATCCACTTGTCCGAGCCTGAAGGCGACATCCTACTGTTCCTGACCGGTCAAGAAGAGATTGATACAGCGTGTGAAGTGCTCTATCAGCGAATCAAGTCGTTACAGGAGCGAGCCCTCGCACCGGAGCTCATCATCCTTCCAGTGTATGGTGCGCTGCCTTCAGAGATGCAGTCGCGAATCTTCGAGCCCGCGCCAAAGGGTTCTCGAAAGTGTGTCGTGGCGACCAACATTGCCGAGGCGTCGCTCACGATCGATGGCATTTACTACGTCGTGGACCCTGGTTTCTGCAAACAGAACGCGTTCAATTCCAAGATCGGCATGGACTCGCTCGTCGTGGTTCCGTGCTCGCAAGCGTCGGCTCGCCAGCGTGCAGGTCGTGCCGGGCGCACGGGACCAGGCAAGTGCTACCGTCTGTACACTGAGAACGCATACAAGAACGAGATGCTTCCGACCACTGTTCCAGAAATCCAGCGCGCGAACCTCGGATCGGTTGTGCTGCAGCTCAAGGCGATGGGCATCAACGATCTCATGGGCTTTGACTTCATGGACCCGCCGCCGCAGCAAGCGCTGGTGATGGCGCTCGAGAATCTGTATGCGCTTGGCGCATTGGACGACGAAGGTTTGCTGACTCGACTGGGCAAGAAAATGGCCGAGTTCCCTGTCGAGCCGAAGAACGCCAAGGTGCTGTTAACGTCTGTGGTGCTCGGGTGCGCGGAGGAAGTGCTGACGATTGTCGCGATGATGTCGGTCGAGACCGTGTTCTTCCGTCCAAAGGAGAAACAGGCGCAGGCAGACCAGAAGAAAGCCAAGTTCCACCAGCCCGAGGGCGACCACCTGACGCTCCTCGCTGTCTACGAAGCGTGGAAGAACTCGAAGTTCTCGAACCCGTGGTGCTACGACAATTTCATCCAGGCGCGTGCGATCCGGCGCGCGCAGGATGTGCGCAAGCAGCTGCTGTCGATCCTCGACCGATACAAGATGGACGTGGTCTCATGCGGCAAGAATTTCAACAAAGTGCGTCGCGCGATCGTCGCAGGCTATTTCGCCAATACAGCGAAGAAAGACCCGCAGGAAGGCTACCGCACCATGGTCGAAGGGCAACCGGTGTACATCCACCCGTCGAGCGCGCTCTTCAACAAGAGCCCCGAGTGGGTGCTCTACCACGAGCTCGTGCTCACGACCAAGGAGTACATGCGCAACATCATGACGATCGAGCCCAAATGGCTCGTGGAGCTCGCGCCGGCGTTCTTCAAGAAGGGCGACCCGACGAAGCTCACGAAGCGCAAGCGCAACGAGAAGATCGAGCCACTCTACGACCGATTCAACCCGCCAGACGCGTGGCGTCTCAGCAAGCGAAGAGGTTAAGTAGCAAGCATCCTATGAAGAGACAAATAGGAATAATGGCGCGTAGATTGCAAACAAAACGAGAGGCGCATCCTGTGAAAGCATATTCCGTTTCACAAGCCCACCCCACAACACAATGTGTTTGTAGCACATCTAATCAATACGAATAAAGCTTGACAGAGGCCATGTTTGTTTGTTTGTTTCCATATTCAATAAACTAACCGAGTGAAACGAAGACGAACTGTGGGGTGGAGAATCTCTCTCTCTCTCTGCTTGCTGCTCATGCATTGGGTGGGGGCTTGTTTGTCTGTTGGGGGTTGTTCTTGGTTTCCTAATTTGTTGTTGCTGGTCACTCACTCTCTCTGGACGGCGGGCTTAGCTAGCGTAACTAAGCTTATGCGCCTCGAGGCTTTGGGCCGCCGGCGGTCTTCGCCATAATGATCTGGTCCACGCGCAGCACTGTGATTGCCGCGTCCGCGCCGAGTCGGATCGCCGACAGCTTTGTCTGTAAGTGGTCCCAGATGCCCTTACTTAACGCATCGTTGATCACGTGGGTCTTCTCTTCGTCCTGTTTGGAAAGTTTCGATAATAAGCAATAGTGAGAATTAGAATTTCGACAGCAATTTTGGTAGGCAAACAAACAAGCAAGTCGCGTACATCGACATCAACGCCGGCGTTCACGTGGCCCGCCGCGTGGGCCGCGTACAGGCTCGAGATCACTTCGGTCGCCATCTTGCCGGAGTTCTCTGCTAAGATGCGCGGCACGATCTCGAGCGCATCGCCGAACTTCTTGATCGCGTACTGGTCGAGACCCGGGGTGGCCTCGCCAAAGCTCTTCACCTGACGCGAGAGCTCCACTTCCGTGGCGCCGGCACCGGCCACGAAGCGCGGGTCCTTGCACGACGCCTTGACACAGTTCACACCATCATCTATTGAGCGCACACACACATAGTAGCAACAACGACAATGTCAGTTATCACTTCATACCAACCAATAGATCCATTGCATATACCACGTACCAATAGCACGCTCAATGTCGTTCAGCACGTTCTCGGTACTGGCGCGCAGAATGATGGTCGAGATCTTGGCGTCCTCCTGCTCCTGGTTGAACACCGTGACCTTCTTGCCGCCAATCTCCTTAACGCTCACGCTGTCGCAGAAGCCCATCTCGTCGGGGGTCGGCGCGCCGAGACGCACGAGCGCGTTCGCGTTCACCGCGCGGCAGAGGCGGCGCAGCTCCCACTTGGACTGGATCTTGACCGCCAGCAGGTTGTACTTCTCCAGAAAGTGGAGCGCCATCTCGGAGATCGAGCCGCCAGATACGACGACGTTCGCGCCGCTTTCCGCGATGCCGCGGATCGCTTCGTCGAGACGCTCCTCCTCGCCCTTGTTGTAGTTCATGAGCTCGCTCGCGTCCTTGATGAGCACTGTGCTCTTCGCCTCGGTCGCCGACACTTCGATGCCGCAGCCAAAGACCGCGACCTTGGCGTTCAGAGCCTTCTTCACGTTGCCCTCGGTGTCGCGCTGCACGACCATACCCTTGATGACCGTCGAGTCGTAGAGGTTGCCGCCACGGATCTTGCACACGCGGATGTTGTCCACGTTGATCGACGGCTTCTTTGGCGCGCTAGGCATGACATTCAAGCACGCCTCGGCGACAAGCTGCGCGAGCAGCTCTTCGTAGCCGTATTGCTTGGACGCGAGCGCGGTCTTGATGCCCTTCTGCAATTCGGTGGCGTCGCGGATGTTCTCGATCTGCACGGACTGCAGCGACTCGAGCACTTGGATGCACTTCTCGTACGCCTTCTGGTAGCCCGTGACGATTTCGCTCGCGTGGAGTCCCATGCGCAGCAGGCTCGCGGCTTCCATGAGCAGCTCGCCGGCGAGCGACACGGCGAGACAGGTGCCGTCGCCAAAGTCGTTCTCCTGCATCTTCGCGGCCATGACGACCATGCGCGCCGCCGGGTGGATCACCTCGAGCTCCTTGACAATCGTCGCGGTGTCGCTCGTGACAAAGATCTTCTCCAGGTGGTTGATCACGAGCTTGTTCATGCCGTTCGGACCGAGCGACGAGCGCGTGATGGCCGCGAGCTGCTTGACCGCGTCGATGTTCTTCGCGACCGCCTCGTCTACGCCCTCAAAGTGCTTGTGGCCGTCCTTGAGCAGCGACGAGAGCCCGCCGGCGACGTTCAATCCCATGGACTTGGACATGGCGCTGGATTTGTATGGAGCTGTGCTGTGCTGTGTGTGTGTGTGGGGCCGCCTGCTCTGCTGTTTGTTGTGCGTCGCGCTCTCGATCTTGTTGTAAAAGTATGGAAATCTTCATCACCACCACCACACGCGCAGGCTGTTTTCTTTTCAGCGAATCACATTACTCATATCTACATTTCAGCCAATGAGATGATGGAGAGAACGAAAGTGGGAGGGGGAGGATTTTGCAAGCGACAACAATACCCCATGGGGTGGTAGTAATTCAGCCAAGTTGGAATGTCCGTCCGTCCGTCCACATCAAGATAAAGCTCACAGATCCAAAATGGGCAGCAGCTTTCATCCATGCCAACACCTTTCAATACTCCATGCCCATTTACTGATTGATTCCTACTGCCTCAACCCTAATACAATACACACTGCACTACCATCACTCCAGCTCGTGCAGCTGCCCAAAGAAATCGCCCGTGATACAGATCAGCACGTTCAGCGACTTGAGCTCCTGGCTCACATCCGCATCCACACCGAGCAGCTCGCTGCGCATGAGCCAGCAGCGCCGCAGCAGCTGCCGGATCGTCGCTGCGACGCCTGCGTGCACGGGTTTATCGAGGCGAGCGAGCAGCGCATAGATCCACACACCTCGGGCGCGAGAGAGCACGGACTCGTCCTCCAGCCAGTCGGTGTGGTACTCCAGCAGCCTTCGCGTGAGCACCTGGTCGAACTGCAGCAGCAGACGCAGATGCGGCGGCGTGCCAATCAATTGTGCGTCTGGTTTACCAAAGAAGAACGCCTTCCAGCCGTCACCGTCGCTCATACGCGGCACAGTTGTGCGCAGCTGCACCACCTTGTCGTGAGCTATTAGAGGAGGGTCGACATCTTCAGGCTCCTCTGCGTCAGGTGGACCGAGCTCTTGCCATCGCGCGATGAGCTGTCGCAGCTCTGCAAAGTCAGCCAGCAGCGTGCTCTTCCACTGCTCATTGGGCAGCAACTTCTCGTCGATGGTGTCTGCGAACGACGGGATCGACGGCATGTTGGCGGTCTGCTTGGCGTCAAACTGGCGCGGATCGACGTCCGACACCACGACATCCGGAATACCCTCTGCTTCGATGCGCACGCGCCACAGGTACTCCTGCACGTCCGCGGGGGGCACTCCCTGCTGCATGCGGCGCACGATCGCCTGGATGTCCACGGCGTCCGCGCCGGCGACAGGCAGCACGGCGGCCATCATCTTGCCTTTGCCGTGCTGCTTGCTTGGTTGCTTGTCGATTGCTTTGAAGCCACACTTCTTTCACAATTCGCATGTGGTTTGGTCAAATTGCAGCCATTTTGTGAAAGCTGTCTTTACGTTTGAATAACACACACAATGTAACCTCGTAACCAACATTTTTGTAACCCAGGTTACCACCAACTTTTCATTGGCCTTTGGTGAAAGGCCATCTTGATCGATCAAGCAAGCCGCCAAGAACCGACAAGCAACAGAGCAGGAAGAGCTCCATCTTCAGCAATCGAGCTGCAGGTAGAACAGTGATGGCGCACGCGAACCCACTCCGAGCCGTGGCTCAGCTGCAAGAAGCCGTGCACTCGCTCGCGCCGGTGCTGCGTCCGCAGATCCTTCCCAAAGGCGCGTCCTACGGCGTCGATCTCGTCATCGGACTCTGCAAAACCGCCGAGCAGAAGCAGGAGCTGCGCGAGCTGATCCAGAGCGCCAAACCTGCCGCGCAGAAAGAAGACAACGATGGCGATGAGGATGAATTAAAAGCACAGGTGGTCGGCGCGTTTGACGTGGAGAAGAAGGTGTTCAACATCGAGAAGCTGGTGTGGATGAAGCAGCAAGACGCGGTGATCCACGAGTTCGCGCGTTTCCTGGAGCTCCAGCTGGACAGCCCCGAAGAGGTACGCATAGCAGCAGTGGACTGCAATGAGCTATCCATGGTGAATGCTCTACTAATGCATGTGTGCGTCTGCTGATATATATGACGGTCTTAAATGTACACAGGCGTCGCAGATCGTTGCGCACTTCCTGGAAGTCAACGGTCACGCCTCGGACAACACACTGGCGGCGGAGCAGTGCTTCAACGCCGCATTCGCGCTGCAGACCATCATCCGAGCGTTCCCGCGATCGCCATTCGCAATAGACGGCGTGTTGGTGGAGATCGATGAAGACACGAACGTGGCGAAGGTGTTTGCGCCGCTCTTTGGCGCCAAGAAAGCCGCTGCGAAAACAGACAAGAAAGCCAGCAAAAGCAGATCCAAGAAGCGAAAGAGCACCTAAGAGAAGGCAATGGAGGGATGACCACAGGTAGGTTGCTCCGTACACATATGAACATCAAATGTGGAACCCGATAGAGATAATGAATATGACGATGCATAGGTTTTCTGAATCACACATGCACATGCACGCACACTTGATACGTTGCTGGTGGTGTTGCAGTGCTGTATCTCACCCAACGAAGACGCCGTTTGCGCGCAGGTGGACCTGCAGATGCATCGTCACTTCCTCGTGATGCGACAGGAATGGGAAATCGCCAGCATTCTTGATCATCGCCTGCTCAATCAGATTCAATACAACGACAGTGTAAGTATACGTCTCCAGAAGTGTCTGCTGAGGGTGTTTGATCTCCAAACGCACTCGCTTTGCGCCTGGGTACCGCTGCAGCATTTGTTTGCGCAGCTCGCTAGGGAGACTTGTTTCTTCGTGGCTCTGTTGTTGCAACCATTTGAATAGGTACACAATGTTTAGTGGCTCGACAGATGCATGAAATTGGGTTTTGATTTCCTATGGGAACTTGATCATTTCCACTTACGTCGATGAGCGTGATCTTTTCGTCTACCAGCGCGAGCTTCCAGCCCTTGGGGTCGCAGGTGAGGCAGTTGAGTGTCAGGCGAGACGCGATCTCTTTCTGCGGGAGCTTGTCAAGCTGAAGAAACCCCAAACACACAGAACAGCTTCAGCGGGAGGGGCAGGCTATAGCTATGTATCATCTTTTTGAAGGAGCCAGCTGGCTGACCTGTTCGACCATGTAGTCGATCGCATGCACGCGCGAGGGTGAGCGCTGGCTGTCGCTTGGGAACCCTTCGAGCACATATCTGCACATGGAAAGTCACACAGTAACCACATCAGAGAATGCTGTAGCAGCACGTTCAAACTGAAGGGTGCTTCCCACTTTTTCAGATAGAACTCTGGCATGTACGGCAGCCTGGAGAAAAAGCATAAACCGCCAGTCAGTCATCAGTAGACGACAATGACTGAAACAAGAGCCGCCCACCTCCATCGAACTCACATTTTGACGTACGATGGCGAGTTGGCGCCAAACAGAGTGGTGTCACAGAAGCCCTGAGTCATCACCAAGGATACCACACGCTGAGGGTAATGCGCAGCGTATCTCT
>JAADVN010000760.1:0-13562 GCA_023335535.1 Globisporangium spinosum | reverse complement strand
GACCGTGCTTCCCAGTCGTGAAGTTGTGTTTTTCGTACAGCGCAGCAGCTGGATCACGTTGTCCATTTCGCTTGTCATCATCGTCGTCATGAAATCGGTGGAACGGTTTGAAATCCGACGGCACTTCCAGTCGTAATACGATCGCCTTTGGTGGCCTCTCCTTCACATACGCGAGTTCAAAACCTGGCAGAGCAGGGCGTCCATCCATCCCGAATGCCGGCGCTCTTCGGTGTTTTTTTGCCCCATGCGAAAGCGACTCGCGCGCTTCCGAGTCGATGAGCTTGACTTCCTTCCCGTTTGTAAGCCGCGCGGGTCCGATTGCAGTGTCAAACTCGCTCATCGCGCTCGTCCCATAGACATCCAAGTCGTCGTTGTCCTCCAAAGCGCTGAGTCCGAACGCGGTGACGGTCTCGTAGCTGCCCGATGTGGCTTTCATCGCGTCTGCAAAAGTGACGACCTGGCGCTTTTGCTGTTTCTGAACGAGTTCGTTCTCTCGGTGCTGCTTGTATCGTGAGAACTCGGGCGCGTTCACGTACGGATCAAAGCCAGCGCCGTACTTGTCGACCTTTGGCTTCGGAAACGCCGACACATCGATCGTATTGCGCGGCGGGATGTACACGACATCATCTTCTGCGGCACGATCGTCTGTTTCATGGTGAACGCTTCCGGTTGATCGCTTGCGGGCCGCTTGCTTGGTATCATCACTGATCTTCTTCTTGCGGATACGCGGACCGATACCGTGACCTTCTTTCCAACCCATTTGGTTCAGCAGCTTGGCGCCGATCGAGTCGTTCACTGGTCGCACCAAGTCGTCCAGGAAGTTCATCGCTGGATACGCAGACACCGCTGCAGATCGCTGCGTCATATTCAGCACTTGGGCTTCGAACGCGTTTCTCGGTTTATCTTCAGCTGCGAGCCTCTGCTGCTGTTGCTGCTGCTGCTGCTGCTGTCTCGCACGAGCCTGGAGCGTATCGTACTGCGCGGTGGTCTCCAGCCGCTTGCCGAGCAGCGGGTCGTCGTCCTCGTCCATAAAGTCCTCAGCGCGCTGCTGCACGCGGCCGCGCTCCTGTCGCGAGGATGAGAACGTCGCGGGATGCCAGCCTTCTTTCGTGCCCACAGAGTTGAAATAGCCCGCCGAGAACCCGCCTGTGAACGCGCCATGGAAGCGGCGACGTCCCTCTTCGTCCGTGACCTACAAGAGCAACCCACACACAAGCACGTACACATTGCATCCTCCGTTAGTTTTGTATACATGTACCTATTGGTGTCGTCATATATAGGTAAGCAAACAGGCAAGCCAACGTACCTCTTGGTTCCATCCAGCGCTTCGCTTCATCTTGGCGGATGCGCGGTTGGAAGTGAAAGATGCTCGTGAAGACAGCTATTCATGTGGACCGCTCTAGATAAATATGTGGGTCACTATTTGAAACAGTAAAGTGGAGCACACCGTGGACCACTGGATGGAGCGGTCCCAAATTGTCTGAACAGACAAAGTGACATCATCATCGCCAGCCATCATCATCGAGTCAACCCAACAACAACAGTCGAAGAGCTCCATAATGCATGCTAGCAATGGACGTGATGCAAGAACATGAGAACAAGATAGGCGCCATCATACTGATAAAGAACTGCTGTAATGTGTATTTACAGGATAATAAAGTACGCTTCCCCTTGCTATTCGCAGTCGATGTCAACTCGTCATGTCTGGCTCATGCCTCTTCTTCCTTCGCAGGATCGACGCAGAGCGGACAGCGTAGACTCTCGTTGAGCTTCTTTAAAATGCAGTCGTCGTGGAACACGTGGCCGCACTGGAGCGTCGTGAGCGACTGCGCGTCAATGCCCTCGCTCTCGGTCGAGCCAGAGCTCGTCGTGTCTGCGCTGGAGCTCGGCGGACTGATGGTCGTGCTCATCTCGGGGCCTCCGAGCAGCGACCGGCGGCAGATCGAGCACGACTCCTCGGGGTTCAGAAGCTCGGACGACTGGCGACTCATTCGCCCGGTCATCGAGATGCGGTCTTCCAGGATCGTGTCCGTGAAGTCCGAACGGTCGAACACCATGCCTTCGTACAAAAAGTCGTACACAATGCGCGGGAACGCGTCGGCGGCGATCGAGCACTCGAGACTGCGCTTCTCGCGCGACATGCGCAGGATCTCGTTCATGAATGTCTGCAACTCCGTGAGTCGCGCCGAGATGACGCTCGGACTGCGCGACCGGAAGATGTGGCGGCGCGGGAAGTGGTGCGTCACGTACATGTAGAGCCATGGACAGTTGGAGTGGCAGAAATGGCCATGATCGAGCACATTCACGATCGCTTCCTTGAGCTCATAGAACTCCTTGAACGTCCTCCCCATTTCCCACGACTGGCTCAACGCGGCGTTCGAGATGCGCATCACATAGCGCGGCTGCGAGAGCTTGTTCGCCGGCACGAACGCCTTGACGAACTCCACCTGCACGTGCTCGAGCAGCGAGAGCTCGAGGCGGCACTGCGGCGTGATCGACGAGTGGCGGTCGAGCCGGCGCTTGGAGAACGACGTGCTCTTGCTCTTGGTCTCCTGCAGCGACGCGCGGTGGCGGAAGGGCGGGCGCGCCGGTAGCGACTGCGCTCTCTGCATTATCACGTGGCTCATCGTGTGCCGTGTGTGTGCTTGTGCGAGCGAGGGGTATGGATGGGAGGGATCACACCGTTGGCTGCGAAGGGGGAGTCTTGTGAATCGGACGAAGAAGCTTCACGACTGAAGCAAGCCGCACCAAAGGGCAGAGGCAGGCAGGTGGCCGTTTGGACAGGTGTCTGTCGGTCTCTCTCTGAGAAAAAAAATGGCCAAGCTGTGTGTGTTTGTGTTTGTGCTTTACGCGACTGGGCTTTGCCCTCTCACACCCCTTCCTCCCGCTGGGTCCAGCTGTTTCTTGGCACATGTGGTGGATGCGTTCAGAGCTCTCGAGTGAAGAGCTCAGTTCGATCATGAAGCGTTTCCAGGCGCTTCCGGTGAGCGTACACCTGTGTATAGTAGCACGCTGTCGACCAGCCAACCTGATCTACTGTCTCTATGCGGTTCAATCAATGCCACCTGAACCTCATAATAGTGACACTGCACAGTCTCTCCATCGATCGATAGGCCAAAACCATTTGCGTCAGCAAGCACACATGGGACGACGCAGCGGGAGAGAACGTGGTGAGTTCAGTGAACCCCAGCAAAAAACAAAACACGCTTGTGTTTTGGCTTTTGAAAAGAGGAGGCGTCGCGGGCAATTAAGAACCCAGTCATGACCAGAAGGGGAATGGGCTCTCCAAGCTCTATGTTCAATTGCTCAATAGCGTCACGAAACCATCACTGTTAGTTAACGCCTGCTCTCCCACATACAAGTGTTGTGCTGCGAGTGGGTTCGAAATTTGCTATTTTTAGGCACAAAAAAAATCGAAGCGAATGCCTTGGCTGGTTGAAAAAGAGACTAGAAGTGGGTACAGACAGCATGAGGCAACCGGCAAAGCAAACAGCTTTGCCTTTGGGGAAAAGCATCATGTCATGACGAAGAGAGAAGAAGGCGATCTCTCTTCTCTGGGATGGATTGATGACAACTTGGATAAAAGATGGATGACTGCAGGTGGATGGGACCCGCGAAGCAAGAGAGAAATGGAACAGCTTGAGCAGTCAGCTAACTTTCGGAAGAGAGCTACTCCTCTCGCGTCGCGTCATGGTCGGACGGATGCAACATGCGTCAGATGACGGATAGAACACCGCGGTCTGGGCATCGGGTGGTATCAACGGCTGCAGACTGCTGGAGAGTGCAGAACAGTCGGCAATAAATGTAATGCCTTCCGTGTGGCGCAATATACCTCATGTGGCTATCCAGCACGGACACACATGCTGCTCTATTCGAAGAGGTACGGCTCCCATCTGCCCAAACATTGGCGGCTGCAGATTGCCCAACATCACGACTCTGCCTTCTGCGGGCTTTGATAATTCATACCTTCATTCTCGGCACCTTGAAACCGATCGCAAAGTCGACCGATAAGAGACATAATTGGTTCAAAATAGACCCTTGAGAGACATGATTGGTTTAAAATAGCTATATA
Source organism: Globisporangium spinosum (assembly GCA_023335535.1). Taxonomy (NCBI): domain Eukaryota; phylum Oomycota; class Peronosporomycetes; order Pythiales; family Pythiaceae; genus Globisporangium; species Globisporangium spinosum. The sequence continues at coordinate 9,490 of JAADVN010000760.1, read as the reverse complement.
TAGCTGGGCAATTTCACAAAAATGTCTTCTTTCGCAGCCCAAAATCCGTTGCGTTGAGACAACAGCCAACAACTGGACAAAACTCTAATCTGGGTCTTTTGCAATGCGACGCTAGTCAACGCGAAGCTGTTCGGGTGCGCATACGTTTGTTTGCGCCTTTACAAGCGCACATGCGCATGCAGGGTGTGCGTGCGCATGTGTTGCCCTTTGACAAAAGAGACGCTGCATGCCGTCACAAATAGAAATTAGGAGCTGTCGCTTTTGCGACAACCAGGCAATCTCTTATTCGCACAAACAAGTTATAATATACTCTGGCGCAGACCAAAACAGCACGGCGGGGCAACGCGGCATGCTGGTAAGGTTCGATGGTGGCATTTTGCCAAGGATTTCTGAAGCCATTTCCATGCCAAAAACTCCCAGAATCCTCTGTAAGCGTCTCAACCTTCAGGATTGCTGCAACATGTCTCTTTCCAAGCGGGAGAATTCCACGCAAGAGGATCGTTTCTAATAACTTAGCTCAGGAAAGGTACCTATATCACAGGAATACTGAGTGTGAGCACGCACATTTCAAGCACTCCAGCGCTTCATTCCGAGACAAACCTTCTCTACACAAAATTATTGTAAAAACACCCACATTCAAATATCGTTCTTGATTTTTGTTTAGAAAAACCTTTGGCATTTGGTAAAGCGTCTGCCATCATCAGGAAATCTGACAAGCATACGCTTTCGCAGGTTTTCCGAATCTTTTTCTGTTACGCGCAGGGACGGGCTTCGTCCCGCTTAACATCCCACATGACGGTCAACACCCCGTCTCCCCCTCTTCTACGGCAGCAAAAACCAAGGGCAACGCCAAGCCAAGAGCTCACTCGGTCCATTCTCGCGAACGTCACTTCGCCATCGGTCATTCCACAAGAAGCGCGCGTGCCACCAGCCTCTTCTCTCTCTCTCTCTCTCTCTCTCTCTCTCTACCAACACCAAGCAGCATGAACTACTTCTGGGGCGAGTCCACGCCGGTGCCAGCGCACCCTGAGGCCGCCGGCAAGGTGTACAGGAGCGTGAACGACGTGGACTTCCAGGCGTTCGGCGAGGAGAACGTGCAGATCCTGCTCAACCGCCACTCGGGCCAGGACGGCGTGACGACCTGGGAGCTCATCGACTCGCAGACCGATGGCCACGTGCAGATCTGGCGCGGCGAGGTGCAGAACAACTCGTGGAGTCCGTTCCAGGCGTCGCGCCGCATCTCGGCCGACAAGGTCACGATCCAGAAGGTGCTGACCGACCCGAAGCTGCTGCTGCAGCTCGACGACATGACCGAGAGCGTGCGCATCTTGAAGAGCCTCGACGACGAAGGCAAGCTGTCTCTGCGCTACATCGTGAGCAAGGGCATCTTCCCGGTCGCGGCGCGCGATTTCGTGCTCGTGACGTACGCTACGTCGCTCCCGGACGGCCGCTTGATCATCGCGAGCCGCTCGATCGCGGTCGACGGCGTCTCGGCGACCACGGACGGCGCCGTGCGCGGCGTGAACGTCGTGTCGGGCTACCTCATCAAGGAGCTGCCGGACGCGAACGGCAAGCCGTGCTGCGAAGTCACGCTGCTCGCGCACGCTGACCTCCAGGGGTACATTCCGGCGACCGTGGTCAACATGCTCGGCACGTCCGCGACGGTCAAGATCCTCGCCAACCTGCAGACCATCGTGGAGACGCTGTAAGCGAACAACCGATAGACGATACACACACAGAATTCGATAGTTTCATATATACCGCTTGCATTTCTTTTGCATGAACATGACCATGAGCGTCTTTAGCTCTTCGCATTTTGATGCACGTGCGATTGCACGCATAGCAGCAGATTTTTCATTTTCGAATAATTAAATAAAAGAAGAAACAAAACCCAACCTATCGCCTAGCTTGCTTGCCTCTGCATAAGCTTATTCCTATCGGTTTCCAATTGCGCTAGCAAGCAATACCATGGTTGATACGAGTGGCAGGCACCGTCTCACCTGGATTTCCGCTTTGAGATTGTAAATGATTGATGATGGAATTTTGCTCTTCTCTGCTAGCACTACGTGTCGTGCTCGTCCTGGTTGCTCGACGTGGGCTCCAGCTTGGTGTTCTTGATCGCCACGGGGATGTCCAGGATCCGGCAGTTCATCATCGCCTTCTCGCGGCGACTCGGCTCGGCGCTGTCCCAGACCGCGACCAGCTCGCGCTTGCGCAAGCGCTCGTCCAGGTTGAGCAGCTCCTGGTAGTTGGCGATATCCACGCGCACGATCTCGACCATGAAGCGGTCCTTCGCCTCGCGCTGCCGCAGGTCCTCTAACTTTGCGGTTGCGCTGTTCTTGTTGTCACCGATTGATGATTGGGTCTCGTGGTACACCGGCAGGATCTCGACCCGCTGCGCATTCGACGGGCCGATGAGACCCCTGCTCGGCTTGACAAAGTACCCTTCGTGATTGGTCGTCTTCACTTTGAACGCGAGCGCATGCGAGCGCGACTTGTTCGTGAGGAAGAACGCCGCCGGGCTGAGCGTCGCTCGTCCCGTTCCTGTTCCAGGCTTGACTTTGAATTCGACGGTGTCGCTCGGGTGGATACTGAAGAGCGACTTTGATGGCACGTCTAGACCAGGAATAAGCGGAGAAGGCGCCACCGCCTTGAGGTTCAGGTTCAGGTTGATTTCGTCACTCACAGTGGATTCGAAAGTGTCGGGCTTTGGGTCTTGCACTTGCGCTTGCACTTGCGCTTGCGCTTGCACTTGCGCGCCACTGCTGCTGCTTCTTCTTCGCCGATGCGCATCTCGAATGCCAATCGTTTTGTCAATGTCTCTTGACTCGAGCGACGAGAGCCGTCGGCGCTGCGGCTGCAACTGGAGCTGCTCGGGCTCTGGCGTCTTTTGCTCTTCTTCCTCTTCTTCTTCCTGCTGTGGCAGCAGCGGTGGGATCGCCACTAGCTGCTTCACCGTCGGCTGCGGGCTCTTGGAGATTGTGTCCATCACAAACGCGCCAGCAGACGGGTGGCTGCGGCCGCTGGACAACACCATGAACCGACACCCGATCTTGCTGTTCGTCGCGAGCTCGCGCGGCACGCGCTTCCAGAACGCGACGAGGTCCGATGTGTCGAACCCGCGCATGTCCTCCGACTGCTCGACGCTCTGGATGAGGAACCGCTCGCTGTCGCGCGCCGCGAGCTCCTTTGGCGCGATCGTCGCGAGCCGTGCGGCAGAGGTGGCGACGACCGAGATCACGATCTCGAGCGACTCGTCCGGCGCGATTACGCCGTGCACGGGCTTGACCGTGAACATGTCGGCGTTGTTCGTGCGCACCTTGAAGACCGCGAGCTTGCGCGTCGAGATGTTGGTGAGCTTGAGCGTCGCGCGCGGGACGGCGCTTTTGGTGTTGCTGTTGTTGTCATGCGAGCTCTGTGCGTCGAGCCAGAACGTGAGCTGGTGCGCCGGCTCCAGCAGCAGACTCGAGTTTACGGCCACACCCGCAGTGATCATCGTAATGGTGCGTTGGTGTTGCTGCTGTGCGTGTGCGGGATCTTTGAATGGCGGCGACTGGCGTAGTTGATGCAGAGATCGAGAAGCGCAGGCGCTCGGAAGGACGCTCGTCGGTTCGTGCGTGGTGTCGATTTTTTTCCAAATGTAATCCGAGAAATGACGCGAAAAGCGAACCCAAGGTCTCGTAATGTTGCCCGAAGGTGTGGGGTGCTTATGTTGTTGTCAAGTGACATTAACCGCCATCCAGCCAAATTATAGAGCGCTCGATTTCTAGATCTATCGCATATCATAGGGTATATTGTATGGGTAACCTACGAAAAGTGTGTTAAAATAGGGTATCCTTGGACGAAACGCTATAATTCGACATCTTTTGTCCCTTCCACACAAACCCTTCCGCACAGTCCCTTTTGCCTTCGTCAAAGCAAATAAAGGGCCGCAGGCTTCCACGATGGCGACGACACCACCTGCCGAAGCGGCTTCAGCTGCAGCACCAGCAGCAACTGCGACCACGCCTCCTCCTGCTCCTGCTCCTGCTCCTGCTCCTGCTCCTGCTCCTCCTTCGTCATCATCGTCGTCGTCGCGCGTGCGCACCAAGGAGTTCCAGCTCGCGTGGATCGACAAGTTCGGCGTGCAGGTCGCGGCGCGCGATCTGGCAACCGGCGAGGTGCTCTCGGTCAAGTGCCTCTTTTGTGAGCAGTTTGGCCGCGAAGGAGCGGGCGAGGGGGGCGACGGTGAAAACGGGAACGGAGAGCAGGGTCGCAAGCGCAAGCGCACGGCGAACGTGCAGCACTTCAAGAAGCCCTGGCGCGGCGATAACATCAAGAGCCATCTGCTCAAGCAGCATGCGCTGCGCTACGAGCACTACAAAGCGCTCACGCTCCTCGAGAAGAACGTCTACTTCCAAGCGAAGCGGACGAGTGGGGGAGATAATGTGAGCGCGTCGCTGCCGCTCCAAGTGCCATCCCCAGTTGTAGGCACCGATGGTGGTGCACAAGCCCAAAGTGGGCTACTGGTACCCGTCGCAGCAGCAGTCGTCAAGAGCCAGCCTCAAGCCGAACCACACAGCATGATCGCTGCCGAGTCTGCCGCTGGCCCTGGTGGTGAAACCCAAGAAACGACGCGGGACCCGACTGTTGCAGCAGTGGATGCAGCGGAGGGCATGAGTCGCCTCGTGGAGTCGTCCGGCGTCCAGCAGCTCCAGAAGAAGCTCTTCCAGCCTCCACATGTCGCTGTTATTCCTGTTGGTGTTGCTGCTGCTACAAATGGTGCTGCTGTTCAACCTTCAGAGTATGCTGCTACTCTCCCAGCTATGAAAATCGCCACTGGACCAGGGTTCCAGCTGCTGATCGACAAGAAGATCGCACTTTTCGTGGAGCAGCAGCTGCTCGCGCTGGAGCAACAGCAGAGTGATGCTGCACTTGGTGACTTTGTTCTGCAAACTGGAGACGAGGCTTCCTCAAGCGCTGATGCGATGGACTTCGATACGGGTCGGTACTTGGTGCGCGTCAATGATTCACACCAATTTGACTTGACTCTCAAGTTCCTGGTCGCGGGCTTCTCGCTGCAACAATGTGCCAAGCTGATTCAAGAAACGGACCCGACTCAAACAAGTTCCCACTATCACTCGCAAGTTACCAAGTACAGTCGGTTCATTTGCGCGATGAACTTTCAAGCAATCGCCGACATGCTTCGCTCTGCGTGGGCGTTCTCGCTGGTGCTCGATGCTGGAAGAGACGGTGAGGCGCCGTACACGGACGTTCGCGTGCGCTTTGCTGTCGCTGAGAAGGTCCATGACGTGCATCTCGTGACGCTGCCTAACGACGAGAAGAAGAGTCAGAGCCCGGGAGCTTTGATCGAGCGCGTGACGCACGCTATTGCTGCAGTGTGTCCTGACAGCTGGCAGGCCAAGCTCCTGGGCATTGCGACCGACGACTCTGCGAGCGTCACTGGGAATGACCACCTTTCGGGTGTGTTTGCGTTCCTGCAACAAGCGGCGTCTTCCTCGGGGTGCTACAGTGTGTGGTGTGGAGCGCGCCAAGTTGAATCTGTGATCCAAGGAGCGTTCTCGAAGCTTTGCGACGACAAGTTTGTGTCAACCCTGGTGGCATTGACGGGTTACCTCCGACGCCGCAAGAAAAATCTCATTGGGTCAAATTGCTGTCCAGCGTTCAAGAGTTCCCGCTGGATGTCGGTGCGCGAGTTGTTGACATGGTTTGTCGACAATAGCGCAGCGTTGCGAGAGCACTTTGACCTCGAGAAGTCGGTGTACATCCCCGAGGGCTCGTGGTGGATTGCAGTGTACTCTTTACAAGCCGTGGTGAAGCTAGCGAGCGCGTGCATGCTCAGCATCGAAGGGCTCACGACACACGGAGCGGAGCAGAACCGATCGATCGAGAAGCTACTGATCACGCTCGTCGCAGATGGCTACGTCGATGGACCGAGCCGCTTCCAGGAAGCCAAGAGTTCGGTTCTGAAGGGAGAGTACCGCGTCACGTACGAAAGCGCCGAGATGTTCATCCAGAAGCAAGACCCGTTCGTTGCTGAGCTCTTGACGAAGTTAGGCAATGATAACCGGGAACAGCACATCAAGGTACTTAACAACGTCGCAACGATGCTTGCAAAAGCAGCAAGTGATCTGGCGAAGCTGCGATCTGAGCGAGCCCGGATGACTGGGCTCTCGGACATTCTGCCTTCCGTGCGCCCGCAAGATTTGGTGAGAACGACCACCGAGTTTGATTTCAGGCGCTTGGTTTCCTTGCAGAGAGATCGGCTCAAGTTCTCGCTCAGCGACGACGAAATCAAGACGATCGAAGAGGAATTCAAGGGGCTGCTTGCTGCGTACAAGAACGAACAAGCGCTGAAAAAAGTGCTGGACTCGCTCCCACCGAACGCGAGCTTTGCCAAGTCGTGGAAGAGTCTGAGCGAGCGTTTCCCATCGCTCTGTCGCTTTGTGGGCGGCCTCGCGAGCGTCTACCGTGATCCAAGAGCGGTCGGTCTGGATTCCGCCTGGACGAGTGGCTCTTCACAAATCTCGCTCTCACCAGCTGTCACGAGCGTTGCGCTCGATCCAATTCTGCACGCCAAGCAGTTTGCAATTCTCCAACAATTGTCGAATGACTGACTCACTGGGTCACATGTAAATGACATGTTGTCGTGAACAAATAGAATGGTGTCTTCATCTTTGTCTTTGGTGAACAAGTGCACGGAGATTGATGCGGGCGAATCGTTCGGCAATGCGTTCGAGCACGCCGGCTGGTCCTGCGCCGCGACAATCGTGACGACTGGTGAGGTGTTCACGATGCCGATTACGACGTTCATTGGCTTTCTCGCACAACCGCGCGTGCAGTACGCGATGGCGAAAGATGAACTCTTGCCGTCCATCTTTGCGCAAGGCGACAACAATGGCAACCTGTTCCACACCCTCTGGAACTTCATCTCGCTCGCGGCAAGCATTGGGCAAATATGTTGAAACGACTGTGAAATGGCCCACATATCATCCTATTTTAGTGCACATCTTGAAAAGCCGCAAATGTTCAAAACTTCGTCCAGAGTACAAGTAAGGAGCCTTTGAAGCGGCAAAAGCGTTTGACTTCCAGGCTTTGGATACGATAGGATACGGAGCATCTTACCTGAATCCACGCCTTCTTCAAGACTTCAGACCACGACGGAAAGTACCTACCTCAACAGCAAATGGCAACCATGAGAGTTACACAGGTTAGTTCCATTGCGCAACCCCGCCACTCGTTCAAGATGCAAGTTCACTTGCAGGATGTCAGTAGTTGGGACTCGGATGACCATGTTGGTGCGGAACTGGCGATGCTGCATGGCGATTGTGAACCTGCCGACGTCGTTCATCCAGACAGGGAGCGGGCTCTGGAAATACGTCGTGCCTGGGTTTGCTTGTTGGCATATACCAAATGTTGAGTTCAGCCCAACAACAAAGTGTATAGCGAAATCTAACACTGATCATGAGAGGCAACGACTCGTCACTTACAATCGCGTTGGCGGTACCGCGAGACAAGCTTTTGCAAGTTGAGGTCCTGGACAGACTGGATCTTGGACATGTTGAAGAGCGGCGAGGACTCATAAAGGTACTGTGTGCTGAATGGCAAGTGGAAAGGCTCGTTTCGTCAGGCTCAATATATTCAGCAATAGACTTGCACTCGTCTCTGGTGCGTGCCCACCCACATAATACATACTTTTGCTTGATGTGGATCGGTTCGCGCTGCTCGAGAATGAGATTTCCATCCACATGCAGCGATTCACCCGCGAGCGGAGACGTCTGCGAGTACATTGCAATGGCGTCCATGTTCATCTTAATATGACCCTGACGATGAAGAAAGCAAGTGAGTTGCATATCCGAAATCGAACTCTTCCAGGAACCTCAAGCGATACTAATGGTGCGCGTACCTGTAGCGTGAAGTTGAGAATCGCGATCAGCGTCATCTCGTGGATCCGCTCGTTTGAATGGAGCGGAGTCGTGATCTCCATATGAAGCGATTCGGGGATCCCATCTCGATTCTCGTCCGTCTCATACGACTGCACCCGATAGAGAAACAGCCAACACCTACAGGGTTCGTTAGCGGATTGGAAAGTAAGACAGTAAGTACATCATCGATACAATTCTAAAACACTGCCCACTCACCTTGAACTGGGACGCTCGGGCTTTTTCTTGCAGCAGCTGCTGGATGCGCGCTGGGAACGCCGTCTGGACGATGCTCGGATGCTCTTGCGCACGGGTCGCTGGGTCCTCCGTCACGCTCTCCAGGATGCTGATCACTTGGTACGTCAGTGCCACTTTGGGCTGCTCGCGACAGGTGTTCACGCGGGCCCGAGTCTTTTGAAGCCATACATACATCCACATATAACAAAAGTGACAATCAGCAAGGGGGTTTCGTACAAATAAATGCGGCGACAAGATAAGGTGTGGCTTGGTGGATACCGTGCGAGCCTCCTCTTGCTGCCAGTACTACTGCATCCTGGTGATCGTCTCGACCTCGACTTCGTACTTATGCAAGTTTCTCTTCAAGAACAAGGTGCGCAGCGCTGCAACAAATAACTGCTTGGTCGAGTCGAACTGGAAGGATCTAACCTACTAGTGTGGTGTTGTGGGCGTGTGTCGCAACTTGTCTCCAGATAGTGGACACCTCTGTGATTGACGATCCTGTGCTCGCTGGGATCAAGAAGAAGAAGAAGTATGATTTGATTTTGATGCAAGGAAGGGGACGCAAGGGACCCTCTGTACAAGATACACCCTTGTCTTGTACGGAGGAAAAATGGACCGCCACGAAATTGTAATGTTTTCAGTACTCGATCAGTTTAAAAGTTGGAATCTTGTGGCACTATACACAGTGTATCAAGTATACAGACGCTACAGAATTTACACGACTATACGGACGCCACTGGATTCCAATCCTTAAAGTTATTTTGTCTCAAAAATATTGGAATTCCTGTGGCAGCCGTATAGTCAGTGTATAATATTATACAGCCACAATATTTTAATAATTTCGATACAAAATACGTTTAAAGATTGGAATTCTGTGGCGGTCGCCCGAGATAAAGAGGGTCAGTTATCACCTTTTTATCTTGAGAAGCTGAATTTACTCATTATGCAAGGCGATGTGCACGTAAACCAAAACTGCAAAAAAACCTCGAGGTTTGTCTTGTCTTCAACAACTCTCAGCCGGTAACGTATCGGTATTTTTCGTGGAGTACCGATATCAGGCTGTCACTCAATCGGGGAACCGTCGGGTACCTCATTGAGTGACTCCTGCGGAATCCCCGCTTGTCATCCCAAATTCTGCCATTCTGCCATTCTGCCATTCTGCCATTTTGTTTGCCAAAAATTCTCAATCAAGACGAGAGAGAGCATGAGCGCCGCAGGAGACGACGAGCACGAGCTCAAGCAGCACCAAGAGGAGGAGGAGGAGATCGACCTGGACGACCTGCTGGATGGTGCGTCTCTATGCTCTCTCTTTACTATGCGTATCTGTG